>CM062647.1:24681298-24888679 GCA_025617555.3 Puccinia polysora | reverse complement strand
AAATGAGAGTTAATTTGATACCAGATGTGAAAAGAAACAACATCAAAATGGATGTTTTATTTTGGAGTGTTTTTATCTTGGATTGAATTTTTTGAGGCCAAGAATAAATCCAAAAAATATAAATAAAAAACATTAGAAAGCTCTGCAAATGGTTGATTAAATTGATAAGAAATTAAAGAAACAAAAAAAATGATCAAAAGAGCAAAGAGAGGGATTGAAAAATGCAAGGTGAAATTTGTATTTTTTTTTTATTTTTTTGATTTTTTGAATGGATTTTTTAAGGTTTTCTGATGCTTCTCGAAAATCACCCCCCCCCCCCAAACAAAAGGAAATCTTTTAGTTTTATTTTTGGGAGCTTGAATAACAAAAGAAAAAATTTATTAGAAAGAAAAATAGAAGATCCAAAAGCGCAATGAGTAACTTGGTTTTTTTGATTTTTTTTTTTTTTGACTGACTTTTTTTTAGCTGGAAGAAGAAATCAAAAAAATCCCAAAGAATCATTAGAAAGATTTTTTTTTTGACTGAATTTGTTTAGGTGGAAGAAGAAATCAAAAAAATACCAAAGAATCATTAGAAAGATATTTTTTTTTTGAATTCATGAGAGTTGAAAAAAACCAATTAAATCTTATAAGAAAAGGCAACAAATGGATCCAAGAATTGAATGACAAATTTTTTTTATTTTATTTTTTGAATAGATTTTTGAAGTTTTATTAATTTCTCCAAAATTACCAAACATTTTTTTGAGGGTTTGAAATCCCCAGCTGCACAGCTGCAGAATCAAATTTCTGGAAAAATCATTTTTTGAAAACTCTCTGAAAACAAAGTATTTGTTTGTTTGGGAGGTATGTGGGGCAGATGTAGAAATACATGATTTTGAGGTTTGTGCCCATGAGAAAACTAATTCCCTGTAGTAAATTTCTCATGAATTGAATTCCCTGAAGGAAATATTTTTGGGAAGGATTTTGGCCCCTATGTAAAGAAAACCAATTGAAAATTTGATATCAGGGAAGTCTTTTTTCAATACTTTCTTGGGTTCAGGCTCAATAAATGGAAAGAAAATTATCAAATATACACCAATGTTTGAAAGCAGTTTGATTTTAAGATCATAACTCCTTGTTGTGTGGGAGACTTTTAGGGCCCTACATGGCCCAATGGACGCGTGGGGGGCCCATACATGCATCCAAGATGCACTTGCAAGAACAACACAGGTCTACACAAGCCCAATGGGTTTTCTCAAACATGTGCAACCCCCAGGGAGCTGTATACCCCTTACACTGCATATTTTGATCCTGTACCCACATAAACCACATATTTTGGTTGTGTACCTCCATAAACCGCGGTTTTGAGCCGTGTCTGGGGGTTGTGCCAAATTTTTTGGGACCCCCTGTGTCAGCCTGCTACTATTGCAGAGCAAGCTGCAAAAGTAACAGAAATAACATAAAAATAATAATAATAAAATTAAACTAAGAAGGATCATGAAAATCATAAATATTATTGCAAGAATGGATTCCCCACCGCACAATTAAGTAAGGTCACTCACTGACCCCACCCTTGAAATCCAACTCCTTATATTTTTAAATAATTAAGGAAAGAAAGACCAAAATACCACAGCACCACTATTGAACTTTTTGGCCAATTAAACATTTCACATGTATTTTCATGCAAAGCTTTCACACCTAAAATTGAGTCAGAATTGAGTTGTTGTGTATATTTTAGGAGTTACAGATGGAAATGTGCTCTGTCACAATTCCCGCACACAGCCGCGGAAGCCAATACGCCTGGGTGCGGATGAGCTACAGCACTGTCACCCTGTCAAAGCCATGTACACAGCCCCGGTGTAAGACTCCAGAAGGTGCTAGGCTGTGGCAGTTCTGTGGAGGGGAAAGGTGCTGTTTAGGCTGCCCTCCTGAGTGTTACAAAAATATTTGAATGTAACCAAGATCAAGGTCCAGAACCAGGTAAAAGAGGAATCAAGTAGTAAAGGATAAAGGTGATATTAGTTTGGTAGCAATGAAACAGCACTATCTGAGCCATGATTATGTGGGAAAAACTTGGACAAAAGAGGCTAAAGTTTGTTTGAATTTCAAAGAACAAAGCTGTTTCATGTAAAAAACACCCACAATCTAATAAATCTGGTCCTCAGCAGAAAATTGGGTATGATCAACTCAAACCCAACCAACCTCCAGGTTCTCAATGAACCTGCCCAATTCTCCACAATCAAGCGCTTGAAGGGTACCAGATAACTGAGGGTGGCTGTACAAGACAAAGCACTAGGTTTAAGAAGCTCTAAAAAGCAAACAGTAACTGATTTGAAGCAAGGATAACCTCAACACTTCTCAAGGAACTCAAGAGTAGGCTGGCAAAATGCAACTCCAAAAAAAAAGGGAGCTATGACACTCCAGGTCTTAAGCTTAATCAGACCTCTTCAATCAATTGTGATTGGCTCCAGAAAGATGATCAAGGAGGGATCAAGACCAGTATGTTCAGACAAAGGGATCAAGGAGTGGTATAACACACTCAAGAATTCCAACAGACAGAATTTGCTTCAATGGGAAAGGCTATTGGTTGGTGATAAGGATCAGGCCACAGAGGGGCAAAGACTAAGGGTCAATGGATCAGGGGGCAATCATAGATATACCCAGGATGAGGATGGGATCAGATTTCAATGATAATGGGGGGGCCATATGCGCACACTCCCCTGGATGATTGTGAAAAGGCAGGGGAGAGCCCCTCCTTTTATAGAAAAGAGGTCTGTAGACTATTTACAAGAGAGATTTACAAACAGAGCAGAAAAAAAAATTTTTTTTTATTTTTTATTTTTTTTAGGATTGTCATGAGAAAACAAAAGGGGAAAAAAAGAAACAAAAAACACTCAAAAAAAAAAAGAAGAACTGAATCAAAACCCCGGCCCGTGCCAATGATAGGCACGTGCAAGAGAGTAGCTAGTGAGATGCCCGCGGACATGCTGACGGGCCCGGGCAACAGTTGAGACCCGCGTGGGCAATGGAAAAGCCGCGCGGGAGACCGGTGAGCTGGAGGTGGATCAAGGCGGTGGTGCAAAGGTTCCAACAACCGCAAGCATTGCTTGCGGTCATCGGCCAATGGATTGGGATTGGGGATTGGGGAAAGGAAAGATTGAAGAGTGATAGGAACTTGGACAGAACCTCATTGTCCAATTTTGGTTTGATGGTATTTGGGTGTGCTCCTTGGGAGCGAGTTCAAACAAGTAGGATCAATTGGCAATGAGGATGACTTGGAGTATTGGATTGATGAGGATGATCACTGAAAAAAGCAAGCGACCCTGGTGGTCATTGGTCAGTTGCAGCGGTCAAAAAGAATGGGTTGACAATGTAATCTTTTTCATCCTTTAGCTTGGATAGCTAATTTTTGTTTGTCAATTGGTTTTGATGGTGATGATGATGACGATGAAAATTGGGGTTGATGGCTGCAAGCCCGTTTGGGAAAAAAAAAGAAAAAAAAGAGGATACTGAGGGATTCCAATTGGGGGTGCTGGTGCCGGATAGAAGCCCGCAAGCCAAGCCAGTCTTCATCTGCGTGTTCGCCAGAAAAGTTGGATAGAAGCGCGAAGCAAGGGCAAATTGAACATAGGACCGGGCGCTAGGAACCCAAGAGATGATCCTAGACGACTAGAAGAGTGGGAGCTGGAAGGTTGGGAACTGGATATGGGTATGATTCCGGATCAAAAAGTTTTTTTTTTTTTGGATCTAAATGGAGGCTATAGAAAAGTTCATAAAAAACTTTACTTTTTCCGTACTGGTCCAGAGGTGTCCCAGATTGGGTACCACACCGGGCCTCTGACAAGTACACAGCCATGGGACTATGGGTTGACAAAGTGACAGGTGGCCTGAGAAACCTAGGTACCGCGTAAACATGCTACAACCTACACGGGAACATTCTACATATGTAAAAAATGTTCCCATGGATAGTAGATATTCTAAAAATACATAAAATTATATAAAAATACCTAAATAACCTTTATACTTATTTTTTATTAAATATAATTCAAAGTACCAAAAATGTCAAAAATAAGATAATGACTACTTCTAAATAATACACTATTATGAGAACTTCTAGAAATCAATATATTTGTGACATACTTAGGAAACTGATGATGTAGAAATATTACATGAATACCCATGACTTATATTTTTAAGTAATTATTTGAGTAAACCAACTGAAATTTGAAAATAAGGAGTAAAATCAATATCATGACTTCACTCCAATTAATTAATACATAATGAGAACTCACCTGACATCAGACTATCCGTAGGAATGTCTATTAAAAAAATTTTTTAACTTACTGGGAACATTTACTAAGGATAATTAATTGAATAATAAATAAAAATGGACAGATTAGTTTTATTCACACGTCCAAATATCAATTATAAAGTAGAATAGCTTCCATACCCTGTGGAATTAGATGCTACCCGTGCTACAGCACCAAGAACACGTGACAGGCTACCACTTGGTACCCTGCTAGCCTCAGTTTCAGTCCCTGTGAGCCCCTGTATGCCTCAGAATGACACTATTGGGACTCAAAAAGCTATAAATAAAGAGCTCTTTTGAGGATATTGATACCCAGAGACCCAGTTATATTTATATCCAGACACCGTTCCAAGGTAATCAAATACTTATAAGAGATAATTAAGTGATTTATGGCTTTATTCTGATTAATAATATCCGTCCCCAACCCTTTTTATCAATTCAAACTTCTGAACAACCTTATAAACCCAGTATACAGGTTTAACCCATCAGTGCACATCCTAAACAGTTAACCAAAGGATTTCATAATATACCATTGAGTCTTATTATCTTTTCTCTGTTGTGGCAGCTTGGTTACAAAGCCCTGCCACTCCACCATGTATTTTATATACATATTATCCTTGGGAAATATATCCTTTAAGAATATAAATTAAAGGTTCCAAAGTAACCAGGACTATGTGTTTTTATACTGAATTACCTGAAGAGAGGTGTTAAAGATCTCCAATATAATTGTGGCCCCTCTATTAAAATATTTAATAATCAATTTATTTATATTTATTTATAACAACAAACCATATCCAAACCAATTAACCTTGCCATAAGCTTTATCCAAATATTTTATGGATTTTTGCTGCATTTATTAAATAATATATTTATCATTTATTCTATCACCTCTTGTATCTAAAGGATAGAAAGGATCTTGGAATCCAGGAGGCTGACACCCTGGACCAAATTTGGCTTCCATAAAACCAAATTTGGGGTCAACGCTTACCATGTGGGACTGTTTTTCCAAATCTAGCAATCATAAAATGACAATGAAGTGAAATTGAAGTGAAATCAAGTGAAATTGAAGTGAAATTAAAGTGACAATTTAGGAAACTGCAAATAAAACATCCCAAAAAATTGATCTTTCTCAACTTGAAAGTGAGCAAACATGGTAGTTGTTCAATTGAAAGTTGGATTGAATACTGAATTAGCATTGCATTTTTTTGCATTATGGGAGCTGTGGAAAGCCCACATTTTAACATGGCTGCTTTCAAGGACTACATTAGTACAATGAACAAAGCTACAGAAAAGAATGATTTGGGTAATGAAAAATTGGAAGCCCCAATTGCATTCTCATCAAGGGTGAAAATTGAGGAACAAAATGTGTCACAAATAGAAACTCCCTCTGATGGTGATTAACATTTGATGTTACTCTTGTCTCTGGCTGATTTAATTTGATTGAAACTGATGGAGTGCATGCTATCTATATAACCATGAAACTGTAACTATGACTATGTAACTATGATAGATCCACTTGCTCCACCTCCTGTGAGAGCTTTTCCTACTAGGGAAGAGGGACAAACTTCTTTTCAAACATGGTAAATAAAGAATGTTTACCCTTTAACATTTTTCAACTCAAAGCCTGATAAATATGTGGATTTAGCCCAAGATAGACATGGTTTGTACTCTGGGAAATTTCTCACCAAAATGGTCAAGGCAAATTCACACAAGGAAGGTTGGTTGCAAGTTTTTAATCCATGCTAGTCACACAAAGGCAGATCCCTTGTGGCAAATCTCCTACACAAATCATCAACATAACCATGAACCATCTCAACACCCCTCAGTGCATCCTCACCTGAGGAGAATCTCTGGGGTAGCCTTAGATAATATAAGAGAAGGCATGAATGAGGGGCTCAGTAAACTTAAACTCAAAAGAAAATTGAGAAAAATAAATAGTGGCAAATATGTTTATGACCAAACAATCTATAACACTAAGCGTAAGGTAGTGCTAGCAGAAGTAAAGGGGAAAATGTTATGGAGGGCCTCTTTGAAAAAATTGGTAATTCAGGTTGGGTTCATCAAGCAAAATTCAGTTGAGAGGGTCACTTGGAGGCCCTATTCTTGGCTCACCCTTAGTCATTGAAGCTTTGCAAGAAATTCCATCATATATCTATGGTGGATTGTAATTATAAGACAAATCATTCAAACATCCCCCTATTGCATGTTGTAGGAATTACTTTCAACCATTAAACTTTCACAAAAGCTCTTGTTTTTATAACAAGAGAAACATTTTAATTCTACAATTGGTCCATAAATGTGCTAAAGGAGTTGGCTTATGATCCTGAAAGACTTACCAAAGTCTTTGTGACAGACTGTGAAACAGCTTTGGTCCTTGCTCTAGAACAAATATTCCCTGAGTCAACAAGACGGTGCTGTCAATGGCACTTGTCTAAAAACATACAAGCAAACTGTGAAGTGCACTTTGATAATCAAGTTGAAGGGTGGAAAAGCTTTATGTCTCTGTGGGCTAAGTATGGGGCCTCAAAACCCAAGGAGGATGCAGATGTCAATGATGAGGAACTTGGAGTAAGTTCCAAATCACTGCCTCTACTTTTAATCTTCCTAGTTTTGGGTTGCTTAAATTATTACTTGTATAAAGTGTTTTTTAGCAGACAATGAGAATTTAATCAAGTACATGGATCATGATATCTTCTGTATCAAAGATACTTTTGTAATGGCTTGGACTTGCAAGAACCCAGATGTTGGAAATAAAAAAATTTCTTGGGTTAAAGGGGCCCATGATACTCTCAAACAATTCCTTTCAAACTTGTTGGGAAACATTTTGGGTTTTTGGAGAAACCTAGAGGGCGCAATTTCCAATCAAATTAAATTGGTTTAGGCTTCCCTTTACAAATCTTGAATAAAGATTGGAATAGTTCTTCCTACTGAACTTTTACAATTTGGATACAAGGTGTCTTTACAAGCAATCAAACTTGTTGGGGATCAATTAGAGAGTTTAAATCAGAACCATGATGAGGAAGTGTGCACCAAGTCATGCTCAAAGGTTAAGGTTTTGCCCTGTTCCCATCAAATAGGTGACCTACTATCATCAAGAGCCTCCATTGTTCCTGAAGATGTTCATCCTAAGTGGAGTTTGGATTATGACCCTTGCAGTTCTAGTTCTGTAGGTTGGTTTAATTCTGATTATTCAAATCACTTTATGATTGATGTTTTTTGATTAATGCTTTTTTATGAATACTTTTTGAATGATGATTCCTACTTGACTAAAATGATGATTCCCACTTGACTGATATTTAATCCTTTTTAATTTTGCAAGGTCAACGTTGATGAACTGCTCAACAATTCTAAGTTACATGAGAAGCTCAATGCAATGATCTTGAATCATCCTGATCAAAATTATTGTGGGCTGTTGAAGAACTTGATGAAGGAGACGGCCAATTATTGATAAAAGCCAAGACTTGAAGCTAAAGTCTTGCAATCAAGCAGAGGCCGTCCAAAATTGAAAGATACCCAGAAAGATCCTTCTTTATTTGAACACATTTAAAAGGAACTTAAGCGGGAAAAGAGAAGTAGAAGGGCACAAAAGAAGAAAAGGCAAATTATTGTAAGTCTTTTTTTTTTGTTAAAGGTTCATTTTTTGGTTTTAATGAACAGATTGAGAAATTTTTATAGTCCAAGTCAGGCCCTTCATCTTGATTTCATAGTTCAGTGGGAGAGAATGAATTTTCATTGGGTTTGGTGCCCTTGGGATCCAATTCCTTTTGGAAGGATGAAGCAGACATAATTGAGGAGTCAAACAGAAGCTCATCTTTGGTGAGTGGTGATTTCTTTAATGAGATCAGAATTTTTGCTAACTACTTTTTGATTTTAGGAATTAAATTATGTCAATAAAATACCTGAGAGCTTACATAAGCTCTTGGGTGAGGTTTGGGAACCAGTTGGTGATGTAAATTGTGTTTTAGAGTCATTCCTAAATCACTTGGTTATGGAAAAAATGCAGGTTTTAAAGTTTGGAAAGAAATGCTTGAAAAATTGAGGGAAAATGAGGTTTTCTATTCTAAGATCCTTGGCTGCAGTAAAGATTTTTAAAAAATAGAAACAGACCTGATTTTAATGACATCAATGAAAAGATTCCCTCTTCAAAATGGCTTTCAAAGATTGAAATGGTTCAAATAATGGCTGATACTTATGGAAGACCAATATTTTCATTTCACTGGATTCATGTTTTACTTTTTCTCCTATGAAAATGGGTTTGAAATAAAAATCAGATGCTATGTTCATTTACTTTGTTAACAATAACCATTTGTTCCAGCCTGTACTTAAGGGAGATGTGATACCAATCCGGCCCATGGTTTTCAAACCATGTTCCATGATTTCTGAAAAAGAAGCTTTTTGGTTGGATTTCCTCAAAGATCAACTTGAGTTGTATTCTAACTTATAGATTGATTTCATCATTTTGGTTTGGTCTAACATGCTGATATTGTAATTCTATTAATATAAATGTTTATCACATTTTTAAAATCATTATGTTGAGTGCTTTGAGTTAACATCATTATGATGAGTGTTTTGAATGAGATTTTAATTGTAAGTCAGTTCAACTTGTGTTGGGCTGATCCCATCACAAGCTTAACTTTTGTTAAACTTGTGATGGTATCAGCTTAACATAAGTTGAAATTTTTTTTTTATTTTTGATGTTTTTACTTTAGGGCTGGTCAAAAGACTTGTATTTTTTTGGCACTTTTACTTTAGGGATGGTCAAAAGACTTCTTTTATTTTTTGGCCCTTTTACTTTAGGGCTAGTCAATTTGAACTTGAATTATTTACTTGAATCTGAAGACAACCGGGTTTTTATCTTCAGTGTTTTTTGTTTTTTTTTATTTATTTATTTTTACTTTTTTCATTTCTTATTTCTTATTTTTTTTAAAAAAACCAAAAAGTCAACCTTTTTTGATCTTTTGGTTGTTTTCAATTTTTTTCTTTTTTTAGTTAAGTTTATTTTATTTTATTTTAGACCCTTTATTTTTTTTTTTTTGGCCCACCAGACTTGTAGCAATGTGGCACATCTAAACAACTAAATTTGAGCCATTTAGAGCCCCACATGACTCAAATGTGGTTGGGCTGGCCATGTGGCACGGCAACATGACTACATTCAAGGCATGTGGGGCTCTACAAGGCTTGAATGTAGTCATGCAGCCCCCGGACGGCGGTCCAGTGCCATGTGGAGTACAGCCCAACCACACTTGGATTGTGTGGGGCTCTGCATGGCTCAAATTTAGTCGTGTAGCCGTGCCAAATGGCTCATTTGAGCCTAAATTTATCATCACCCTTTTAAAAATCCATTTTTGCTAAAATCATTCCAAAAGCTGCTATTGGTGTGATTTTTGTAAAATAAGTATCACAGTTCAAATTTTCAAAAAATTAAATGGCTGATTTCACGCCTATCCATTTTGTTTTCAAAAATTTCTTTTTTTCAGTTAAAACCATTTATTCATTTTTCATTTTGATAAAAAATATCTTTCAAAAATTCATATTTTTCCTGAAATAAGGTATTTAAATTTTTGAAGTTTTAAATCTGATAGGCCCTATTGACACCAACTGGCATGCTTTACCCCCTCAGGAAGGTGTGCAGAACTTTTGAGGTCTGAAGGATTTCCAGGGGGGGAGAACACACCTTTTGATTTTTTGTTGGGCTCCCTAAGCCATGTAAACATTGAGTAAGGCCATGGGTGGATAAATGAAGGCCTCTGGAGCTTTTGAGGGGTCTCCCTGGGGTAAAAATTTCTTGAGAATCCAAATATGGACACCAATTGATTAAATTTAATATGAAAAATTCAAATAAATGTAACTTTTTTTCAAGGAATTCAAATATGACCGCAGATTTGAAGAAAAATCTCATACAATTTAAAGAAAATAAGAAATCATTAGAATTAAATTTTTTTACACAAAACTGAATATTTACAGTGAAATTTAAATAAATAAGTACCAAAAATAACAAAATAAAAAAATTCTTAATATATCTATTTCATGAGGGAAATTTTAATATTTTTAAATATTTAAACATAAGCTTTATCAATTAAAAAAAAAACATTAAATATCAAAAATTTATTTGTCTAAATAAGAATTGATATTTTGAGTGGAATGTAGACACCCTATAAAAACCATATTGTGCATCCAGTGATTTTGGTTGGGCTTTCAACTGCTGCTTGTCATGTGAAATGCTGTGGTTGATTGTCAAACAAATGGTTGATGGGTCAATAGCCAAGGGGCCCGATCTTGTTGGGTCATTAACTTGACCTAGTTGTTTATCAAAATAGGGAAACAAGAATCAATTTTTCTTCTTCTGTGCTCCTCAAAAATCCTAAAAACACCAGGGTGGCCTCCAGTCAATGCCAAACTATAAAATCAGTGGGGACACAATAAAAAGACATATAAACATGCTAAATATAACTATTGCATGAGGGGCATACAAATATTTTAAAATATTCAAACTAAGAATTCATTGATTAAAATAATAAACATGGTACAATCCAAAATTAGTTTTTTTCAATAAAAAATTATATTTCATGTAATATGGATTTATTTTCATAAAAATGAAACAAAATTAAAAAATGAAATGTGGAACTATTGAATAGGAGGAATTCAAATATTATTATTCATTACAAAAGTAACTGCATCTAGTGCAAGAATAATCAAAGAAATATCTGTTTTTATATTTCTTTCTTTATTTTTGCACTCAATGGAGTTTATTTTAAATTATTTGATAATTTTTAAATTCAAAAAACTCAACAGTTATATTTTTGATTTTTTTGATTTTTTTATTTATGATATAAAGATCTTTCAAGTCCATCAGAAATACTGACTTGTCTTCAAATAAATCAATTTTTGATTTTATCATAATTATTATTTCACTCAATTGATTTTTTTAAAAAACTTTTTGAATTCTCCTCATAAAATAGGGATATATAGAATTTGTTTGGTTATTTTCAATTTTGCTATAAGTTATTTACATTACAATCAAAATATCCATTCCTGTTCAAAGAAATAATTTTTTTTTTGGAAACTTTTTATGATTTTGCTGGAATATTTAAGCTGATCTCCATTCTGCTCATGAATTAGATATATGTAGTATTTTTAACTTTTTTTTTGTTGTTTAGTTAAAATGTGCTTACATTCCATCAGAAACTTTGGCTTTCCTTCAATTCAATTATATGTTTTTCAAATCTTTTATGGTGGCCAATGGACTGGATGAGCTTTTTTTTTTGCTTATCAAAATATTCAAATTCCCAGCATCAAATATGTATATGTAGCAGTTTTTTATGTTTGGTTAAAATTTATTTAAATTTCACCAGAAGTATATGATTTTGTGTTAAAAAAATTAATTCTTATCATTTTTCTTATCTTTATCAAATTACAACAATTTTTTATTTCAAATCTGAGGTAAATTCTGAAGGTATTGCAAATTTTTGACATATATTTCATTTTTTAAATATTACATTAAATCAATTAGTCTCAATATCTGGATTCTCCAAAAGGTTATACCCTAAAAAGAACCTAAAAGGTATCTTCAGGCCTTATATTAGCCCCCCAACTCCCCAATTAATTTTCAAAGGACTTAGGTGCCCCAAAAATTCCTAAAAATCCATTTTCTTCAACCCCAGGTACTCACCATGAAAAAATGGCTGCACCTGCCGTGTAAGCTTGCTACTTGTAAAGAGCAACCTGTGAAAAGTAGAATAAAAATAATAATAATAACATTAACATAAAGAAGGAATGGGAAATATTAAAATATTTTGATTTATTTAAATTCCTCACCCAAAATAAGGTAGGGTAACTCACTGGCCCCACCCTTGAATTCCAACTGCTTATATTTTTAGATAAATTCACAAGAAAATGGCCCAAAACCACAAAACCACTTCAAATAGGTTTTGACGAATCTAATATTTCACATGTATTGTCACATATATTTTTCACACCTAAGATTCACTCAGAATTGGAGTTTTGTGTATATTTTGGGAGTTACACCCAGTTCTGTGTTCTGTCACAATTCCTGCATGCAGCCCCACATCCATACAGTGAGGTTGCACGTGCCTGGAACCCAAAATACAGGAATATGTCAATAAATCCGCATGCAATATTCTTCTGAACAGATTTGGGCCCGCAGCTGTCAAGCAGGTGCGCTTCAAAGCTCCCTACACAACCCCTGACAGCTTGGTACCGCAGGAAGGTGTTACAAACCTTATGAATTCATCATGCATATTTAACAACATGAGTGAAGGATAGAGGCATATTTGAAACCTCTAAAAATTGAATAAAAAATACAAAAATCAAATTATAAAATATAAAAATCAGGGAAAACAATGATAAAGGTTGTCACAAAAACAACAATATAAAATCTTTATGAACCACAAAACATCTCAAAAATTTCCCTTAAAAATTATTCAAAATTACCAAGATGATCGTAAGATTACTCAAAATATACTAAAACCCACTACTGAACATTTCACTCAAAATAATATAATAAAAAAATAGGAAATGTGTTAGAACTGTAGAAATCAAAAATTATTATTTAACAGGTTCTGACAATCATTTCACACATAAATATGACACAGAAAGGTCCAGTTAAGTAACAGCACTAAGAATGCGTTCCAAAAAAGCCCTTTCCAGCCTTCTAGCCTCAGCCCTCAAGAAAAACCCTCTATACGTGCCCTGAGAAGGCCCCTTCACCCCAAAAGGTATTTATACAGCACTTTTTGGTTATTTTAAACCACATAAATTTTAGTATCAATGCAGACCCCTTGCCATCCATCATCAAGTATTCATAAGAAGATAAACAACTGAGATATGTTCTTATTATGAAATTATAATTATTAATTCTAAACCTATTGTTGATTCCATTGAGGAATATCAGCAAAAACCCCAAATATTTCCCTGAGACCCTTTCAACCGCGAATTTCTGAAAGATGCTTGGAGCCAATGCTTAAAGAAATAATTAATCTCCTCCTTGCCTCTGGAATTAAGTTCTTTAAGCAGCCTGTAATACCCATTCCCTTGGGTTCACCCCTTTTGTGAATCATAAGGACCCCATTGTCACAAGGTCTTTACACAGTACAAAGTTACCCCTTGAAGAGAGGTTGTTTTCTGTAAAGATCTCAAGCTTTCTATAAGATTTGGCCCTTCTTTAAAATATAGATTGAAAACCTTTTCGAACAAACCAGCTCAAACCTTACACTTGCTCTTAACATATTTAATTATTTTTGAGCATTTTATGTTTTATTCTTGGAAATATTATTATTCCAAAACCACTATCACCTTCTGCAGCTAAAGTACTGTAAGGTTCCTGGTATCAAGAAGCTGAAATTCCAGCAGGTGTAGCACCTGGGATTGTGAGTGAAACCTGTTTTGAATTTTTTGAGGTTTTGTATTCAAACATAAAATTAGGGCTTATCAAAGTTAACCAAACCTGCCATTAGAAACCCACCATTTTTTTGACCAAACCCACAATTTTTAATGGTGGGTTTCTGAAATACACATACCCCCTAGCTTGTGTATTCTCAAATGGCATGTTTCATGGAAATGGTGGGTCTCAAACATCAAACCTGCCATTATCATCCATCCATCATCCATTGCATCCAAAACACCCATCCACACCTGCACCTCAGAAAATCCATACCAATCCCATCTCCATTGCATGACACAAATCTCATCTCCATTGCTTCACATCTCCATCACTTCACTCACATCAAAGAAATCCCATTGCATGCAAAAAACCCATCCAAACCTCCACCTCAGCAACTCCATACCAATGCCATCTCCATTGCATAACACACATCTCATCTCCATTGCATCACATACATCCCATCATCATCTCATCACCCCACATCACATCACCATCTTTCTCATAATTTCCAATAAAAATTCGCAGCAGCAACTTTAAAAAGCAAAAAAGCTGACCAAAATTTTTTTATTATTTGACTCTGATTCAGACTCTGATTCAGACTTTGATTCAGACTCTGATTCAGACTCTGATTCAGACTCCAATTTGGAATGAAATTTGTAATCTTTGAATCCTCTATTTGAAAAGCAATACATAGTTTCAAGAAAACACGCGCTCCACAACCCTATGTATGAAAGGCAAAAGCTTCATCGCCTCCCCAACTTCAGCTCCCAGCAACTGTTCAGAATTTTATTTCCTTCATTCATGAAACTTTTGGAGACGATTGAAGACCACCACATCTTCCATAACAATGCTTGGAATACTTTATTCAATCCAGCTATCTAACTGGCCATTGCCTTTGACATGTCTGATGTGAAATAAGTTTTTTTTTTGATTTTTAATGGGGGGTTTGAAATGGCCGATTTGTGTCAAAACCTGCCATTAAAAAAAGGAGTTTTTGGTTAACTTTGAGACGCCCTATTGATTCCTGCATGGGCTCAGAATATTGCTGTACCATATTTATTTAATGCATGAATTGGACTGAAAGTTTTTACCTAACAGAAAGAATTGGGAATTTATTTATTTATTCTGAATTTCATGTTTTTGTTAACACTGTCAAGAACTTTGGTTCAGACCTGCCTTGCATGAAAATTGTATTATATTGGTATCAAGCTTCATAACAACATGTTATCAAATTTATTTAAAAAAATCAAATTTAATTCTTATTTATAGCCTAACTTTTTTTTTGATTTCTCCTTGAAGCATAAATTTCCTCCTGGGGTTCATAATGATCTGGTTTTTGAAAAAAAAAAATTCAGAATTTTATCTTGAAGAAAATTCATAACCCATGAGCTGGATTCCCTCAGATAAATAACCCAAATTTGAAAACAAATAAATTCTATGAAGGATGATTATACCTTAAACCAAAGTGACTTTTACTCTTTGTTTTTCTTTTTCATCAATACATGAAAATTCAATTTTTTTTCTGTTTTTGTTTTTATTTGGCATTTTAATTTTTATATTTTTGATTTATCCCTTTTTTTGATTTTTTTTGATGCTTTGTATTTTGATCTCTTTTTTTTCTTTTGATTTTGGCCATTATTCAATCCACAACCCTTAATCTTAAATACGCAGATATTATACATGCTTTTGATGTTCTGCATACACAGGCATTTACTTGGAAACAGAGGCATTTCAAGGAGTTTTTTTGTGAAATTTATAACACTGCAGCCTTGTAGATTGATATGCAAAGCCTTTACAAAAAATACTTCAGACTTTTCAAATTATTTTGAGACCTTCAGAAATATTTCCCAAAACCAAGAAAATAAAAAAAACAGTCTCAATTCATTTTTCGGACTTTTCCTTTTAATTCTCATTTAACTTATTTTGGTGCTTAAAAGACTTATAATGATTGAAAATCAATTCAAAAGCTTTGAAATATATTTTTGGGATTTTTTTATGTATTATAGGCTTCTTTAAATTGTATGCAATGCAAAATGAATTTGAAAATCACATCCCTTCCAATATTTATTTTTGAAATCAGGAATCAAAGATTCTTTCTTGACAAGTATTCAGAATATCATCAAAATATTAAAAAAAAATTCATTTTAATCAAAGCTTGTAACCCATAAAATATTCAACATTAAAATAAGTGCAAATATAATTGGTGGTAACTGGGCTGGTCTAGATTTTAAAAATTTGCCTTTATTTTAATTTTTTTTTTCAATTCTTTTCAATTTTTTATAATTTTTTTGATGTTTTTTTTTATTCTTTTTTTTTAATTTTATTCTAATTTTATTTTAATTTAATTTAATTTAATTTCTTTTTTCTCTCAACCCTGGATTTTTGAAAAAGTTGGGAACAGCATGCCACAACCTGAAATTGGTTGCATGGCTTGGCTCACAACCCATCTGAGTTGTCAACAAAAATTCATGACTCTGTGGGTTGTGGGTGGCTCTACACAAATCAACTGGGTTTTGAACCATGCCACACATAAAATTTTGAGTCATGTACGGGTTTTTTAGCGTTTTTTGTTCATCATGTTCTGTATATTAACTAATTAAATAAAAAAATATTCTCACTGTTCTGGCTATTTTTAGAAATTAATTCAAGAAGCACCTAACAGCCAATCTTTAAGAAAGATAGGCATCCAGATTTGCATAGGGAGATACTGATATAAAAAAAGAAACACATTGGGTCCCAAAAAAGGAAATTTTTGATGGGAGGAAAGAGTAGAATATCATTTTGAAGTGCCAAATGGTCACAATTCTATTGGCCAGGATTTAAGGAGAAAAAAGGAGGTTTGTATTATCAAATCCAGAGCAAAAATGGAAAATCTCACAACAGGGACATAAAATTAAGTGAAAAGAGCAGGACCAGATCAGGCAATTCATTTCTTGGATGGTGGTTGATAGAAGGTTGAGGGGACTGGTAAAGAAGGAAGTTTCATATACTAATATCTGATACAAAACTTCTGGAGGAAATTAGTAAGGTGTTGGAGATGAAAAGGGCACTTGATAGGGGGTCTAACTTGAAAAATAAAGGGAAATTATTTGGATTGAAAGTCAAGCTGCATGCACAATGCCCAAACAAGAGGGTTAGAATTGTCTTTTCATATATTCAAAGAAAGTTTGTATAATTTCAAGATTATTTTGCAGGCCTTGGAGATAATCAGAAAAGTTGCCCATAATGAGTAGAAATTGATTTGGAAAGGAGGAGATTTCTTCAAAGTTGTATTCAATATTTAAGGAGATTTTTATAGAGGGAGGTAGGAAATTCATAAAAAACTTTAGATTCAACCATAGAGTCAACATTATGGAGTTACACACGAATTATCTAAGCAGTGCATTGTTGAGGGTTATAGCATTTTTTCTTTATCCAAAAGAATCCTCCATTCTGATATCAACCAACTTCAGAATTCTCTAAAATCAGCTTCAGAGAGAAAAAAAAATGGTTTTCCTTCATTGGATCAGGTTCTGGATTAACTATTAGGGAGTATCAGAGTTGTAAAAGCAGTCATATTTTTAATGGATTTTTTCAACCCAAATCTGCCTTTTCAAACCTTGCATTGAAAAATTGAAAACCCCAATTATTTAACCTCAGGTGTTTCAGAGTTACCTGAAAATAATCATGTTTTTCCAATGCATTATATAAACCTATCTCTCTCTCTCACCTTTATCATCCCTGTTCATCCCCACTGAATTCCCATCCATCCCCTCCAGATCCTCAAAATTTGAAATTCACTCAAGGATAAATTCTTTGACAATAAATACATGGGAAATGATAAATTCATGGCTCATTGAGCCGTGCACATGGTTCAAAAGGGGCTGTGTGGCATGCCATATGATCCAATCCAAGCTGTGTACAACCCTCCCTGGCTCAAAGAGTTGTGTGGCCAACCCAGCCTGGCCCTCAGGCATGTGGCATCCCACATGCCACCAGACCAGGGTGAGCCAACAAAAGAAAAAAAAAGAATGAAAGGGTACTGACATAAACCATAAACTAAATAAATCTTCCAAAAAAACAGAAAACAACCAAAAGAATGAGGATGTTAATTTTTTTGGTTAAAAAAACAAAAAACAAAAAAAACTGGTACTATCAAATGGACTAGCCGTACAGTAAAAAGACCCAAAAACACACAAGTAACTGGACTAGCCCTAAACTCAAAACACCAAAAAAAAGACAAGTACTTTGACAAGCCCTAAAGTTAAAACACAAAAAAAAATACAAGTAACTTGAAAAGCCCTAAAGTAAAAGGGCCCAAAAATTAAAGAAGTGTTTTTAAAAGCCCTAAAGTAAAAGTTCCCAAAAAAATACAAGTCTTTTGTCAAGCCCTAAAGTGAAAACACCAAAAAAAAATGAGTTCAACTTGTGTTAAGCTTATCCCATCCCAAGCTTAACATAAGTTAAGCTTGTGATGGAATCATCCCAAAACAGGTTGAACCGAATTATGATTAAATTCTCATTCAAAACACACAACATAATGATGTTCAAAATGTGATAACCCTTTATATTAATAGAACTTGTTAGCTGCATTAGAATTACAATTTATATGAAACCCAATGATGAAATGAAGTCAAAGTCTATTAAAATCTAGAATAAATTTGCAGTTTATCTTTGAGATAATCAACCCAACCAGAGGCTTTTTTAGAAATCAAGGAACTTGGTTTTGCTACAATGGGCGGGATTGGAACCATTTCTCCCTCAAGTACTAATAGAACCCAGTGGTTATTTTTTAAAAAGGAAATGAACATTGGATCTGATTGATCAGTAACACAGTTCTTCATTGGAGTATAAGTATCACATGACTCCAATGAAATGAAACATATAGGTCTGGAATATTTGTCTGCTGTGATTTGAACCACATCTAACTTAGCCAGCCATTTTGAGGAGGGAATATTTTCATTTATTTCTAACCCAAAACTAGGAAGAATAAGAGGCAGTGATTTGGACCTACTCTGAGTTCCGCATCATTGACCTCCGCCTCTTTTATGGTCTTTGAGGCCCCATAATTTGCCCACAGAGTCATAAAGCTTTTCCATCCTTCAATTTCATTAAAAAAGCGTCCTTTGTAGTTTGCTTTTATGTTTTTAGACAAGTGCCAAGTGCAACATTGTCTTGATGAATCAGGGAAACTAGATTCAATAGCACAAATTAGAGCTTTTTCATGGTACGTCACAAAGACTTTTGGAAGTCTCTCAGGATCATAAGCCAACTCCTTTAATGCATTTACAGACCAACTGTAGAACCCAAACATTTCTTTTGTTATAAAAACAAGAGCTTTTGTGAAAGTTTTCTGATTTGCTTTCATTCCTACAACATGCAATAGTGGGGTTTTGTACTTATTTGTCTTATAAGTAAAATCCAAAATACCAATATGATGGAAGTTTTTTGAAAGTTTTACTGCCTGAGGATGTTCTAAGTACAGGGCCTCCAAGTGACCCTCTCCACTGAACTTTGACCGGTGAATCTAACTTTTTTCTTCAAGCTGTTCATAGAGTACCTCCATGAAACGTTTACCCTTTAGTTCTTCAAGCTTCACCTTCCACTTAGTGTTATAGATTGTTTGGTCATCAACATAATGCCGCCCATCAGTCTTGCTCAATTTTGTCTTAAGTTGTTACGTATTGAGCCCATATTTCATGCCTTCCTTAAGTAAATCTAAGGATTTCCCAGAGTTTCTCCTCAGTTGAGGATGCACAGAGTATTTTCAGATGGTTTATGGTTATGTTGCGTTTCTATATAGGAGATTTTCCACAAGGGGTCTGCCTTTGTGTAACTTGCGTGTATTAAAACTTGCACCCAACCTTCCTTGTGTGAGTTTGTCAATACTGTTTGGTAAGAATTTTTCCTTAATAGGAACCATGTCTATGACAGGCTAAATCCACATATAGGTCACGCTTTGAGTTGAAAACTGTTAAAGAATAACCATGCTTCATTGCCCATTTTTGACAATAGTTTTGTGCCTCTTCCCTAGTAGGAAAAGCTCTCACAGGAGGTGGTTCAAGTGGATCTGTCATAGTTCCATAGTTATATTGATGGCATGCACTCCATCAGTTTCAATCAAATTTAATACGGCAAAGACCAGTAACATAAAATGTTACTCACCACCAGCATCCATGTCCATTTGTGAATCATTTTTTTCCTGAATTTTCACCCTTGATGAGGATGCGATTGGGGCTTCCAATGTTTCACTACCTAAATCCTTTTATTCCTTTTCCAAAGCTTTGTTGATTGTACTATCAATGTAGATTTTCCACGCAGCCATTTCAGAACTTGCCACTGTTCCCATGCAAATAAATGCAACTGTGTACTCCAGTATTCAATCCAACTTTCAATTGAACAAGAAAAGTTTGCTCACTTTCAAGTTGAGAAAGAATTGTTCACAGATTTTTATATGATTTCAATTTTCACTTTAATTTGACTTTGGTTTCACTTTAAAGTCTCTTTGGTATTGTTAGGTGTGGGACAACAGTCCCACAAAGTATTTTTTGATCCCAGATTTGGGTTTATGGAACCCAAGTGTTGTCCGGGGGGTTCCCAAAATTCTGGAACAACTTCTGGGGGGTTGTGCACCCCCAAACACGGCGTTTTTGAGCTGTGTACGGGGGTACACAGCTCTTACACAACCCCCAGGGGGTCGCGCATGTTTGAAACTTCCCTTTGTAGTCGTTTTTGGGCCCCACAGCTCATTTGAGCCATGTAGGGCCCTAAAAGACTACCACACGATTGGAGCCGTGAATTTAACAACACCCATTTTCTTATTGCAAGTTATGCAGGAGTACTATCCAGTGGAAGGTAAAGGAGTAAGTGAAGTTGGGTTTGAAATGAGTTTGAAGCTGATGAAGGGTTGGATGAGTTTATTTGAAGTATTTTCAAAACTATGGTTATGAAAAACTCAAATATTAACTCAAATTTGGAAAAAAAAATCATCCAATGTAGGAAAAATAAGAAGAATTGTAAAAAATCAATTTCCTTGCAAAAAGTGATATATATCCAGTGGAATATACATACATTTGCACCAAAAATTAAAAAATCCTACATAAACTTATTTCTTGATTTTAATTCAAATAATGTGAAGTACCCAAACAAAAATATCATTGAGTCCATAACTAATTATAAAGAATATATATAACATACTTCTTTGAAGGAAATTCAGCATTTGTGATGGAATGTAACTACCTTTGGAACATTTTTGAACAATAATAAAAAAATGACTGGTATCTATGTTTCACAAGGATAATTAAAAAATTTTTAAATATTTTAAAAAACAATTCATCAAGTACAAAATTAAAAACATGAAATAAAATTTATTTTTGAAAAAATACGCTTTTGATATTTCTTTGATCATTCAAGCACTTGATGGACTTTCTTTTATGAACTTTTATTATATTTGGGTTCATCTCATGAGATAGTTTCATGTGTAATTTGTTCTATTCTTTTGTTTTTGGTAAAAGATATCATCATTCCATCACAAATGAAAATTTTAATTTGAAGAAATCAATCTTTGATTCCATTTCTTTCATTATGTTGCTCAATTAATTATTTTTTGAATATTTCAAAATATATGAATAACCCCCAGACTATATTCATATATATGAATTTTCTACCTTTGTTTGTGTCTGTAGTAAGGTTTTTAAATCTCACTGGAAATTTCAATTCTTATTCAAATAAATCAATTTATTGCATTTTATGTTTTTATTTTTTGAATTCATGAATTCTTTTTTGAAATATTACCAAATATTTTAATTCTACTTTTGAAATATATCTCTTTAATATATTTTTGATTTTTTATGCTTGGTACAAATTTATTTACATTCCGTCACAAATCTTTATTTTTCTTCAAAGAAAAATGTTTTTTATATTTTTTGCCATTATTTATTTGCTGGATGATATTTTTATTTTAATATTCTGAAGTATTTGAATTTCCAGCATCAAATATTTAGGGGTAGAATTTTTTTTATGTTTTTTTTTTTTAATTATTCTTGGTAAAAATGTATTTGAATTCCACTGTAAATATTCCATTGTGCATAAAAAAATGAATTGTTATCATTTTTCTTGTTTTTCTTACATTGGGTGAAGTTTTTTCAAAATGACATGATATTTGGCTTACTTGTATAGAAACTATGTTGCTTGCCTTTTTCAATATCACATTTCCTCAATTGGTATCCATATTTGAATTCTCCAAAAGATACTACCCCAGACAGACCCCACAGGGGGTCTGGAGGCCTTAATTTAGCCCCCCAGGGCCGTGATGAATGTTTATGTTGTTTTATAAGCTCAAAAAGATGGCTGAGAAAGAGGAGTAGAGGAGAGAGTAATTCTAGCAATGGCGGAAGAGGCTAATATCTGACTAAAGGGTTCCATAAAGGACCAGATTTAGGTGGGCTTTAGTGAGTGGGTATGAATGAGAAGGAAGGAATCTGATGTGTTTTCATTGAAGGGAGTAGAAATGGAATAGTATTTCTAAAAAAAAATAGAGAACCACAAGTTGGGACTTTGATAAGTAATAAATTTCAATAAGATAATAAAGGTGGAAATGTTGGAGGATATAGATTGAACAATAAGAATGAAGATGGAAATGGTGGAGGATATAAATTCAACAATATTACTTCTAAATCTATGGTTAATTAAATTTGTGTATCAAGAGCTTGTGACATGAATCAGATGTTGTGGCCAGAAGAATATAAGTGCCAGACATAAACTTGGCCTAGATCTCAAAAATATCTGGAAATACAATTGTTAGTGGCATCTAAAGCCTTCATTATCATAAAGGATCAACACTAATAATTGGTTCAGACACATTGCAATTAGAAAATAAGATGGTAGAGAAATTTTGCAGCGATGATTTCAAAAACAATGATAGTGATGATTATTATTATGATAAAAATTAGGGAATGATGAAAGTGTGTAATAAATTTGGAATGAAAGATCATGGAAAAATGTGATTTTCTTTTATAGTGAAGATACCTCTGATCTAGGTACAATTAGTGAACATATAGAAAAGACAAAAGGAATTATTTAAAATATTAGGAAAAGGGTGTGAATGCACACTTTCTTCCTTTGTGAAATTGTGTTGGTATGGAGCTTTCTCTTCCTAGGAGAGCTCCATTTTTTCAAGAAAAACTTGAACTTCTCCATGGAATTTTCTTTTCCTAAATTTCTTAATTTGAACCCCTCTTGAATTTAATTTTCTTTGCTTTGCTTTATTCCATCTTTCAGCTTCAATTTCATGTAAATTTCCTTTGATAATTTCCTTGTGCAGTTTACTCTTAAGCAATAGATTTAAGGAACATATTATTTTTCTTTGCTTTTCTTCATCAGAAATTTCTGTATTTTACTCTGCACAAGTTATTTATTAACCTCTATTTTTTTGTCAAATTTCTGTATCATATTTCACAGGAATTGGATTGTTAATAATTTCACTATTATTAAACATATTTAGAGTATTCTCTTTTCCATCATGATTCAACTTTTCTCCTCTTTCTTTTTGTAATGGATTTGGACTGATATAATTAATATTTGCATATGTATTTGCCTCAAAATTAATTAAATCCTCAACAAGACATACTAAAGGTACCTCAAAAATACAAGATAATAATTTAGTAGATAGGTGCGCTGAGAAGAGGTGGTGGGCAGACATGATGATGAGATTCAAAACTTAACACACCCCTGTGCTAAACAACCATTTTAAGCATAAATCATGAAAGGATGTAGAAGATAATGATGATAATTGTATCAAAAAATGTCACAAATGGATGAGGAGGAAAAATTGAGAGATTAAGAGAACAATGCAGAGTGACCAAGGAGCAAGTTTTTGAATAGCAACCAAGTTTTCAGGATGTTGAAGAGTGGGAGTGTTATGAATTGAAGGATCCAGGAGTGCAAACAAGGTTCCAGGCAATGGAGAAGGCAACCAATTTTCCAAAAAAAATGAGAAAATAGGAAAGAAAGTAAGGTGGAAGATGGATGAGGAAGAGAGTGAAAACAATTTTTTGATCAAAAAGTTGAACAGATGTAGGTTGTAGTTGAAGAGCAAGGGAGGTAGATTTAGTGGGAAAAGCCAATCCTGGTACTATTGTTGCCATTGGTATTGAGAGTTTTCCTTCAGAACACAATAGCAGCATTTAATTGTGGAAATTGTTTTTGGTCCTTCTTATTCCAATTTTCAAAATATTAATCAAGTAGCTGGGGGTTCTCCACAAATAAAAGATATTTTTGGTGATTGTCTCAATTATTGTGGGTTCCATTTTTTCACTGGATGACTAGGAAGGTGAAGTGAATTGATAAAACCAGTTTTCCAACTGTTTTTTTGTTGTTTTCCAACATTTCAAGGAAACCTTTGTGGTTGAAAATGGCAAATTGCTTTCTAGTGGTTATGATGGCATTGCAGATAGAGGATAGCAATTCGGGGATTTTTTAAAGAATCTGGTGACCAAGCCACTGATTGTTCAACTCAAGGTCAAGTGACTGGAGCCTGGAGATTGTGTCTCTGATTTTTGTGATTGAATCCTAGATTTGGGAGGGGTCCATTATGTTTTACTGAGAAAATGGAAGGCTTGGAAAACATTTGCTTCCTTTTTGGAGAAAACAAGGGCCATTATGTTGGCCCAGAGAAAAACAGGATTATCTTTTCATCCATTAGCAGTTATGGTGGAGATCAGGGAGAAATTAATTCCGTGGCTGATAATTGCAAGGGATTTTCCTGTGGCTTCACATCAGGAGCACTGAATCTACCTTTTTCTTCTTGGTTGGATTTTAATTTTCCCAAGACCAGCTTGTGCAGACCTTTACCACAAATTGGATTCTTCATCTTGAATTTCCATTCAAGGAAATTTTCAGGGGTGAGGAGTGGAAACTTTGAGTCATTGTTTTCCATGATTTTTGAGAGGCAGGAGTTATAAAGTTTTTGGGGTGTTATTGGAATTTTGGTATCATAAAGTTTTGGATTATGATCTTGGTAAGATGGCTGAGAAAGATAAAGAGAGGAGAGATTAATTCCATAGATGGCGGAAGAGGCTCCTGTCTGACTAAAGGTGTCAGCCACAAGATAATAAGACTTGTCCAAATGTCTGCACAACTCATATGTCTTTTTGGTATAGTGTTTAAGTACTAGGCATATTTTCCATTATCTGAAACCAAGGTCACTGATTCAATCCACCATAGAGCCAAGAATGAATAATTATCAAGAGTTTTAACATTATATATAATAAATTTTGATAATATTTCATAATATTTTATAGGCTGATGATAAATTCACAACTCCCAGTTGTGTGCGAGTGGTGTAGGGCCCTACACGGCCCAATGGACGTGTGGGGGCCCATAAACACTTCCAAAACACGCATGCGGGCAAAAAAACACGTCTAAACGCGCGCAAGGAGTCATCTCAAACACGGGCAACCCCCAGGGGGTTTTTTACCCCCGGTACACAGCGTATTTGGGCTGTGTACCCCCGTACACAACTGTTTCAAGTTGTTTTTGGGGGCGCACAATCCCCTGGGGGTTTTTCCAAACTTTTTGGGTCCCCCTGGACCACATTTGAGTTCCATTAATCCAAATTTGGGATCAACACATACTATGTGGGACTGTTAGACCACACCTAGTAATCCCCAAGTGACATCAAAGTGTTATAAAGTGAAATAAATTGAATCTGTCAACCAAATCATTGAAAATAAAGGGAAATTGCAAATAAAAAATCCCACAAAATTTATCTTTTTCAACTTGAAAGTGAGAAAATGTAGTAGTTTTTCAATTGAAAGTTATATTGAATACTGAAGTAGCATTGCATTTTTTTTCATTATGGGAACATTTGCAAGCCCTCCTTTTTGTAACATGGCTGCTTTGAAGTACTACATCAATAGTGCCATGAACAAATCTGGGTAAAAGAAGGATTTGGGTAATGAATCATTGGAA
This sequence comes from Puccinia polysora, assembly GCA_025617555.3. Classification (NCBI taxonomy): domain Eukaryota; kingdom Fungi; phylum Basidiomycota; class Pucciniomycetes; order Pucciniales; family Pucciniaceae; genus Puccinia; species Puccinia polysora. Next base: position 24,863,043 of record CM062647.1, on the reverse strand, counting down.
GACCCAATTTCATCCTCATCAAGGGTGACAATTGAGGAATAAAAGTTTTCAGAAATGGAGATGACCTCTGGTGGTGAGAAACATTTTATGTTACTGTTCTTTGCGGTATTAAATTTTATTGAAACTGATGCAGTGAATGCCATCAATATAACTATGTAACTCTTACAGAACCAGTTGAACCACCTCCCATGAGATCTTTTACTACTAGGGAAGAGGCACAAAAATATTTTCAAACATGGACAAGGAAGCATTGTTATGCTTTAAAATTTTTCAACTCAAAGCGTGAAAAATATGTGGATCTAGCCTGTGATAGACATTGTTTTTACTCTGGGAAAATACTCACCAAATTGTCAAGTCAAACTCACACAAGGAAGGTTGGGTGCAATTCTTTAATCCATGCAAGTTGCACAAAGGCAGACACCTTGTGGGGAATCTCCTACAGAAATTATCAACATAACCATGAACCATCTCCACACCCCTCAGTGCATCCTCACCTGAGGAGAATCTCTGGGGCAGCCTTAGAAAATCTAAAATAATGCATGAAAGATGGTCTCAATACAATCCAACTCAAAAGAAAATTGAAAAAGATTGATGGTGGCAAATATGTTGATGACCAAGCAATCTATAACACTAAGCATATGGTAACGCTTGAAGAACTGAAGGGAAAAATTTTTATGGAGGTCCTCTTTGAACAAACTGGTAATTCAGGTTGGTTTCATAAAATAGAATTCAGTGGAGAGGGTCACTTGGAGTGTCAGCTTACTGATACCAGGAACTTTGCCGTCCTTTAGTTACAGAAAGAGATATTGGTATTGGAATAATAATAATTCCAAGGAAATTACATAAAATGCTCAAATGTTTGATTTAGAAGCAAGTGCAAATTTTGAGTGGTTTGATTGGATTAAGTCTTTTTAAATATATTTTTCAAGAGAGCCACATTTTATGCAAACAGGGGATCTTTATTGGATAACAACCTCTCTTCAAGGGGCTCTTTTTAACCATGTAAAGACCTTTGGACAGTGAGGTCCTAATTGATTACTAAAAAGGGGTTTACTCAAGGGGATAGGGTGGACTGGCTGACTCACAGCTCCTAAACCTGGAGGCAAGGAGGAGATAACTTACTAATTTAAGCAGACACTCCAAGAAACTTGCAGAAATTCACAGTTGAAAGGGTCTCAGTACAATTGTCGGGGATATTGCTGATATTCTTCAACGGAATTAACAATAGGTTTAGAATTAATAATTATAACATCAGATTGACGCCATAAATCACTTTTTTATCTTGAATAAACACTTGATCACGGATGGAAAGGGGTCTGGATTGATTACTTTAAAAATTACTGGGGTTTAAACCATCTAAAAAGAGCTTTTTATATACCTTTCTAAGGTAATAAGACCTTCTCAGGGAACATAGAGAGGATTGTACTTGTGTGCTAAGGCTAGCAGGCTAGCTAGGGCTAGTTTGGAACGTATTCTGGGTCCTCTCAGCTGGCTAGCCTTGTCTGTGTCATACTTTCATGTGAAATAATTTTCAGAAGTTATTTAAATGTAAATTTGTTATTTTTATGGTTCAGACACATTTCCTTATTTTGTATTACTTTCTTGAGATTTGCATGGGCAGAAGTGGTTATTTGTAGATTCTAAACCACCTTCTGCACATTTTTGTAATTTATTATAACTTTTTTGGTAGACTTCTTGATGTGTTTTGTGGTTCATAAAGATTTGGTAGTCCCATTTACGTGACAACCTTAATTTTTTTTCTCACAATTTATTTGTTTTAATGTTTTGATTTTCATATTTTTATTCAATATTCTTAGGTTTTGAACATCTCCCTATCTTTCAGTCAACTTGTTACATATGCATGATGTATTCATGCAAGTTGTAGCATGTGCTTGTGGTACCTGACTGTTAGAATTAGTATAGTTGAAGTTGACGCATTCAGACTTGAAAGCTGCATGTGGGAATCCATTTTGACACGCGCAGGCTTGACAGCTGCGTGCAGGAATCCATCATCTGTGGCCAGCCGTCATTTTGCATGCGGTTTTCTTGACATGCGCCTGTGTAATGAGTGTCAGGCGTGTGTACCCTTGCTGTATGAATGCGGGGCTGCGCCCGGGAATTGTGACACAACACTAATCCGCCTGTAACTCCTAAAATATACACAACACTTCAATTCTGGCTGAATTTTAGTTTTGAAACCTATACATGGAATTGTGTGTGAAATATTAGAATGGCCAAAAAAGATGCCATAGTGCTGCCGTGGTTTATTGGTCTTTTCTTCTAAAATTATTAAAAAATGTAAGGAGTTGGAATTTAAGCGTGGGTTCAGTGAGTGAACCTACCTATTTTTGGGTGGAAAAACCATTTCTGTAATAATATATATGGATTTCCTACTCTGTTTAATTTTACTATTTATTTTCTGTTTCTAATCTGCTTTGACAGATTTCTCTTGTCAACTATTAAGCAGAAATTGAGGCCCTATTCTTGGCTCACCCCAAGTCATTCAAGCTTTGAAATCAATTTCATCATATAGCTATGATGGATTTTACTGATAAAACAAATAAGTACAACATCCCACTATTTCAAATTGTAGAAATTACTTCCAACCAGAAAAATTTGACAAAAGCTCTTGTTTTTATAACAAGAGAAAAATTTGAGTTCTACATTTGGTCTGTAAATGCGCTAAAGGAGTTGGCTTATGATCTGTCAGCTTGCTACTATGTACAGAGCAAAAATGTCAAATAGTAACACAAACTATGAAAAATAAGAATACCTCAATTAACAAATTAAGGAGTTAGAAATCCATAAATATTATTACAGGAATGGATTCCTCGACCAAAATTAGGTAGGGTCACTTACTGACCCCACCCTTGAATTCCAAGTCCTTATATTTTTAAAATAACTAAAAAGAAAAGTACTAAAAATTACGACACCAGTATGGCACTTTTTGGACATCCTCATATTTCACACGTAATGTCACGTATAGGGTTTACACCTAAAATTCACTCAGAATTGAGGTGTTGTGTGTATTTTAGGAGTTACACGCGGAAATGTGTTATGTCACAATTCCTGCGCGCAGCCCCGCATCATTACATATCCCTACGTACTAGTAGCAGCAGGTTCCTGCGTACTAGAGACCCGCGCGCAGCTGATTCTGCCACGCACGCAGCAGATCCTACCCCGCGCGCATCTGTACTAACTGATCCCCGCGTCTGGATCAGTTGTGACTAATCTGACAACCAGGTACCGCTCAGAAGAGCTACAACCTAGTTAGGGTTGCCTAGTATATGTAACAAACGGACATATGCATTGCTAATGATCTAAAAAGATCAAAACTTGAATAAAATCAATGAAAATTGAGTTTAAAACATTTTTTAATAATAAATCAAAGATCAAGGATTACCACGTAAATCACTGATCCTGATCTTTGAGGACCACAAAACACTACAAGACGTGTTCATAAAAATTATTAAAAATTATCTACATGATCAGCAGATGATGAACAATCAGTAAACATCCACATCTGCAAGCTTTGAAGCAATATCAATAGTACAAATAAAGGATGAGTACACAATGATCAAATTTACGCCATAACAGATTAACAGATCCTGTGGCTAAAATAATACAGAAATCCAGCAGATCTAAGGACAGCTGATTGACAGCATCAATTGGAAGTGCTAATCCTGCCCGGACCGGCTTGCCAGCCTCAGCCCACAAGCAGAACCCTCTCTACATACCCTGAGAAGACCAAAATCACCCCAAAAAGGTATTTATACAGACCTCTTTGGATCCATTATTCCATCATCAGTTACCAGGAATTATTTATTATCAATCAGACACCGTGTCATTATTGATCAAGTTCTTATATGAAGATAAGCAAGTGATTTATGACTTAGTCTGTAGTAGTATTATTTACCTTTATTAACCAATCAACCATTGAAGTTTAGTCAAGCAACCTACCCCATCCGCTCTGAAACCCTTCCAATTATTCCAGGATTTTCGTGGTAAAGTGCTCAGAGTGAGTTTTACTCTTCCTGTCTTGTTCATTTGAGCTTATAAGCCCGGCCATTAGTGGAATAAGTCCTTTATAAGGCACCCATCTTTATTCCAAGGTTCTTAAACTGCCTAAGGAGGCCCCTTGAAGAGAGGTTGCTAGTCTGTAAAGATCCCCAGTAGTATAATACTGTGGCCCCTCTTTTATATTATATTGAAAACCATTGACTACCAAACCAGTTAAACCTTGCAACTGCTCTTATTATATCATTTATTTGAGCTTCTAAGTGTTAATTATTGGAATAATAATTATTATTATCATTCCAGCATTTTTATCACTCTCTGTAGCTAAAGGACTGCAAGGTTCCTGGTATCAGAGAGCTGACCTGATCCTGGTAGACTTCCCAAAGTCTTTGTGATGGAACGTGAAAAGGCTTTGATCCATTCTCTAGAAAAAATTTTCCCTGAGTCAACAAGACAGTGCTGTCAATGGCACTTGTCTAAAAACATAAAAGAAAACTTTAAAGTGCGCTTTCATAATGATGTTGAAGGTTAGCAAAGCTTTATGTCTGTGTGGACTAAGTATGAAGCCTCAAAAAACCAAGGAGGAGGCAGAGCTCAATGATGCAGAAATTGGAGAAAGTGCCAAATCACTGCCTCTACTGTTAATCTTCCTAGATTTGGTTTGCTTACATTATGACTTGTATAAAGTGCTTTTTGGAAGACCATGAGGATTTACTTCAGTTTATGGATCATAATATCTTCTGTATCAAAGAGATGTTTGTAATGGCTTGGAATTCCAAAAACCCAGCCTTTGGAGATAAAAAATGTCTGGGTTTGAAGGGGCCATGCTACTCTCAAACAATTCCTTGCAAATTAGTTGGGAAACATGTTTTATGTTTGGCAAAACCTAGAGGGAACAGTTTCCAATCAAATTAAATTTTTCCAGGCTGCGCTGTACAACTCTCAAATAAAGATTGGAATAGTTCTCCTACTTTCTGTTACCATTGGGATACAAGGTTTCTTTACAGGCAATAAAACTTGTTGGGGATCAATTAGAGAGTTTAAAGCAGAACCATGATGGAGAAGTGGGAACCAAGTCATACTCAATGACTATGGGTTTTCCCTCTTCCCACCAAATAGGGGAACTACTAGTGTCAACAGGCTTAATTGTGCCTGAAGATGTTCATCCTCAGTGGAGTTTGGATTATGAACCTTGCAGTTCTAGTTCTGTAAATTTGTTTAAGACTGATTCTTCAACTCACTTTATGATTTATGTTTTTTGATGAATGATTTTTTATAAATACTTTTTGAATGATGATTCCTACTTGACTAAAATGATGATTCCCACTTGACTAATATTTAATCCTTTTGAATTTCGCAAGGTCAATGACTGTGGTCCAGTTCCATGTGGCCTACAGACCAACCACATTCAAATTATGTGGGTCTCTACACAGCTTGAATTTAGTCGTGTAGCCATGCCACATGGCTAAAATTAGTAATGTACACAGCTCATTTGAGTCATGAATTAATCATCACGCTATTTTATGAGTATTTTTTTATGAGTATTGATTATGGAATTAAAACCTTGATAATATATATTATCAAGATGGGGATCCACTATAGATATTTTGGGTGATGATAAATTCACAACCTGTGGGAGTTGTGTAGGGCCCCTCAATGCGTGGGGGCCCATACACTACTCCAGAGGGTTGTTCCAAACACGCGCAAACCCTTGGGGGCATATACCCCCCATAATGGGCATTTTTGATTTCTTTACCCCTGTACACAACCATTGAGACCTGTGTATGGGGGTATACAAACCCCCAAGGGTTGTTCAAGAATTTAGCTATTTTTTTTATATATTTTTTTTTCAAACCAAAAAATCAACAATTTTTGATTTTTTGGTTGATTTCTGTTTTTTTTTTAAATTTAGTTTATTTTAGTCTTTTTTCAAAAAGCCTGCAATTCTTTTAGTTGTGTGGCATGGAGCACAACTAGATTTGAGTTATTTGCAACCCTTCACAACTTGAATTTAGTTTTGCGTGGTGCCAAACAATACTGAACCGTGATGTGGGGGCTACACAACTGCATTCAAGTCATGTGGAGGCTACCCAACTTGATTTTAATTTTTCAGCGTGCCACACAACTCAAATGGGAGGTGTGGCACACCACACGACTCAAATGGGTTTTTTAGGATTCCACATGGCCCATTTGAGCCTTGTAGAATGCCAAACTGCCCATTTGAGTTGTGTAGCATGCCACAAGGCCCATTTGAGTTGTGTAGCGTGCCACACAGCCCATTTGAGTTGTGCACACAACTCAAAGAGTTGTGAATTTATGATTTCACAAATTTTAATTCATTTCTAAGGACTCAGATGCTTCCCAACTATTGATATAGGACTTCCCAACATGCTCCATTATTTTGGGGACAACATATAGTAATTACATCAAGCAATACTCTCTACTCTGTATTAACAAATTGCATAATTTCAATCTTTTCATTCTTTGGGATCTAATTATAATTCAATATACTTCACTGAGTCTTTGAAGCTTCCATTCAGAGGGCCCTGAGCTGAGCTGTAAATTTTAAACCATGTAATATCATTTCCAAGAATATACATACCTTATATTTATGATATCTGCCAAGATACTAGGAATTAAGAGATAGTCAAATGCCAAGGCTATTTATTTTTAGGTATGTATTCTTTATGGGGTGTTCTAGGACTTCTGCACTGTCCGTTTGACTGATATTAAGTCCTAGGATCATTTAACTAACCTTTGGGGTATGTAATTAGAACCTTTTAGATTGAAAATCACCCCCAATGAGTACAAGTACCCTACTCCTCATTGGGTATGATGTAATGGGGTTCTGAGCCCTTGAGCACAAAACCAGGAGGAGCCTAGCACTCCCCTGATGATTCCTTGAGTCCCCTGAGGGCTCCTGTTACCTTAAAAGAGGAGGGTCTTCACCCTATAGCACCTTCCTCAGTTATTTATTACAAATTATTGATCCAAGGATATGGAAAGAGTTAAAAAGCCCATTAAACTTATTCTCAAGAAGAAGATTGACTGGGTCCTTAAACTTTATTTTTATAATCGATTAATAATCAATTTTTCAACTCCAAGCTTGTGTGGTATTTCCTTTGGAGTTGTAACATTTATTGTTACCTTAAAGGGTGTGAGTTTACTTTCTAAGCAAGCCTCCTTTTGGCTTCTGTCAGCTCTCTGATACCAGGAACCTTGCAGTCATTTAGCTAAAGAGAGTGATAAAAATACTGGGATAATAATAATTATTATTATTCCAAAAATAAACGCTTAGAGGCTCAAATAAATAATATAATAAGAGCAGTTGCAAGGTTTAATTGGTTTGGTAATAAAAGGTTTTCAATATGTATATAAAAGAGGGACCACAGTATTATACTACTGGGGGTCTTTACAGACAAAGCAACCTCTCTTCAAGGGGCCTCCTTAGTTAGTTTAAGAACCTTGGAATGAAGATGGATGCCTTAGAAAGTGCTTATTCCACTAATGGCTGGGCATAGCAGCACAATGGCCAAAACAGGAAGGGAAACACTCACTCTGAGCACTTTACCATGAAAATCCTGCAATAATAGGAAGGTTTTCAGAGCAGATGGGGTGGATTGCTTGACTAAACTTCAACGGTTGATTGGTTTTAAGAAATAAATAATAATACTACATACTTGGTTATAAATCACTTGATTAGATTCTTCAAAAGCACTTGACTAACTATGACACGGTGTCTGAGTGATAATAATAATTCCTGGTAAACTGATGATGGAATAATGGATCCAAAGAGGTCTGTATAAATATCTTTTTGGGGTGATTTTGGGCTTCTCAGGGCGCTTAGAGAGAGCTCTGCTCATGGGCTGAGGCTGGCAAGCCATTAAGAGCATTATTAGCACGTCCACTTGGTGCTGTTAATCAGCTGACCTTAGATCTTCTGGATTTCTGTACTATTTTAGCCACAGGATCTGTTAATCTATTATGGGGTAAATTTTATCATTCTTCACTCATCCTTCATTTGTACTATTAGTATTGCTTTAAAGTGAACAGATGTGGACGTTTACTAATTTTAAATCATCCGCTGATCAGGTATATAATTTTTAATAATTTTTATAAACACTCCTTGTAGTGTTTTGTGGTCTTCAAAGATCAGAGTCAATGATTTACGTGGTAATCCTTGATCTTTAATTTATTATTAAAAAATGTTTTAAACTTAATTTTTTATTAATTTTAATTAATTTTTTATCTTTTTATATTATTACTAATGCATATGTCAACTTGTTACATATGCCAGGCAACCCTAATTAGGTTGTAGCTCTTCTGAGCGGTACCTGGTTGTCAGATTAGTCACGATGGATCCAGACGGGGGGAACAGTCAGTTCAGATGCGTGCGGGGTGAAATCTGCTGCGTGTGTGGCAGAATTTGCTGCGCGCGGGTCTCTAGTACGCGGGAAACTGCTACTATGAGTATGTAGGGGTATGTAATGATGCGGGGCTGCGCGTGGGAATTGTGACATAACACATTTCTGCGTGTAACTACTAAAATATACACAACACCTCAATTCTGAGTGAATTTTAGGTGTAAACCCTATACGTGACAACACTTGTGAAATGTTAAAATTGCAAAAAGGTGCCATACTGGTGTTGTGATTTTTAGTACTTTTCTTTTTAATTATTTTAAAAGTTTAAGGACTTGGATTTCAAGGATGGGGTCAGTGAGTGACCCTACTTAATTTTGGGTGAGGAATCCATTTCTTCAATAATATTTATGTATTTCTCACTCCTTCTTTTTTTAATTTAGATATTCTTATTTTTTATAGTTTTGTGTTGGTATGACAGGTTGCTCTGTACATAGTAGCAAGCTGACAGCTTCATTCAATTAGAGCTAGATCCCTTATCTCTTTATCAAGATCAAGGTGTGGCATTTTACTCAAACTACTCCAGTATTGTTTGAGTTTTGTTGTTCTGTATCATCATTACTGTTTTATTAAGTCAATAACTGATTTAATTATTGTTTTTTATCTTAATTTTTTCAGGCTTAACCACGGCCAAGTATAGCAGTAGAAGTTGAATCCTTGACAAGTGGTGGCCTCATTGAATTCTGGAGCCTTGGAGGGTGTTTTTTCTGCTTATAGTAAGCATTTTTGCGGTATGTTATCAATTTTTTGAATGATTTATATTTTTTCTGATAAAAATATAACAAATAAGAAAAATATTAAATTTTCAAAATTTTTGGGATTTATTTCTTTAAGCTTTAAAACCTTTGTTTTTTTATTTGAGTGTATGGTATTATTGTGTACACATTTCTTTCCATTTTTGTCCATTTTATTTACTGATTTTTTATTTTTCCATAAAAATATAGAAAAAGAATATATAAAAAAAGGGGGGAAATTTCAAAATTTGTTTTAAAATTGATGAATCCATTCTGTAGTGGTTTATTCAGCATATTATTTTGAATTGTGAATTGGAAGAAACAATTTCTTACATTGATAAGTTTCTTACTTGTGCTTTTAATTAGGGTAATTATAAATTCACGGCTCATTGAGCCCTGCACACAGTTGGAAATGGGCCATGTGGCATGGCACACAGTCCAATTCAAGCGGTTTACAGCCCCCCACAGATCATGGAGTTGTGCGGCCCACCCAACCCGGTCTGCCGCCGTGTGGACTTCCACACAACTACATTTGAGCCGTGTGGAGTTTTACATGGCTCAAATGTAGCTGTGTGGCATTCCACATGGCACCAGACCGCGGTGAGCAAAAAAAAAAAAAAGGAAAAGGAAAAGGAATGAAAGGGTAATAACACAACCAATAAACTAAATAAACCTTCCAAAAAAACCAAAATCAACCAAAAAATCAAAGAATGTTCATTTTTTGGTTAAAAAAAACAAAAAAAATAAATAAATCAAAATCAAACAAACTGGTATTATCCAATGGACTAGCCCTAAATTAACAAGACCCAAAAAAACACAAGTAACTGGTCTAGCCCTAAAGTAAAAACACCAAAAAAAAAGACCAGTAACTTGACAAGCCCTAAAGTAAAAACACCAAAAAAATACAACTAACTTGACAAGCCCTGAAGTCATTCCAACTTGACTAGCCCTAAATTAAAAGGGCCCAAAAATTAAAGAAGTCTTTTGACCAGCCCTAAAGTAAAATTGCCCAAAAAAATACAAGTCTTTTTACAAGCCCTAAAGTAAAAGTGCCCAAAAAAATACAAGTCTTTTGACAAGCCCTAAAGTAAAAACACCAAAAAAAAGTAAGTTCAACTTGTGTTAAGCTGATCCCATCCCAAGCTTGACATAAGTTAAGCTTGTGATGGAATCAGCCCAACACAAGTTGAACTGACTTACCATTAAACTCTCATTCAAAACACTCAATATAATGATGTTGACTCAAAACACTCAACATAATGATGTTCAAAATGTGATAACCCTTTATATTAATAGAACTTGTTAGCTGGATTATAATTACAATTTATATGAGACCTAATGATGAAATGAAATAAAATTCTATAATCTCTATAATCCACAATACATTTGAAGTTGATCTTTGAGATGATCAACCCAACCAGAGGCTTTTTTATAAATCAAGGAACGCGGTTTGGCTACAATTGGCGGGATTGGAATCATTTATCCCTCAAGTACTAATAGAACCCAGTGGTTATTGTTTAAAAAGGAAATGAACATTGGATCTGATTGATCAGTAAAACAATTTTTCATTGGAGTATAAGTATCACATGACTCTAATGAAATGAAACATATAGTTTTGGAATAATTGTCTGCTATGATTTGACCCATGTCCAATTTAGCCAGCCATTTTGAGGAGGGAACCTTTTCATTGATGTCTTCAACATCAAGTCTTTGTTTAATCTTTTCAACCTCCTTTGAACCACCAAGCATCTTAATGTAGCATGCTTTATGTTTCTCTAATTTTTCAGTCATTTCCTTCCTAACTTTAAACCAACCATGTTCTTCATAACCAAGAGATTTAGCAATTACTACAAATTTGCAATTCCCATCTCCAATTAGATCCCAAACCTCACCCAAGAACTTATGGAATTTCTTGGGTATTTGATTGAGGTATTTCACGTTTGTTTCCTAGCATTAAAATTAACTTAGTATTCATTTCTTTAATTCAATCAACAAAATGAAAACTCACCAAAGATGAGCTTCTGGTTGAGCTTTTCTGCATGTTATCTTCCTCTGAATAGGATTCTGATTCCAGATTAAGTGATCCCAATTCACTTTCAATCTCTTCCTCTAAACTATGAAATTCGGATTCAGATTCTGCCTACTTTGACTAAAAATTAATCATTAGTTAGTAACTAATTTCATTAAACCCAAAAAATGAACATATCTCAAAAGAAAATACTTAAAATCTTTTGTCTTTTTTTTTTGGAGCCCTGCTAGTTCTTTTGTCCCCCTTGAGTTGTTTTTCAACAAGCTCAAACAAAGATGGTTCTTGCCGTGTATCTGTCAATTTTGGCCTGCCCCTACTTGATTGTAAGACTTTAGGTTCAAGTCTTGGCTTGGATTGATATTTTGTAATCTTCTGAATGATATACTTGAATAGTCCCCTTTGCTCATGATCTGGAGATTCTAAGATCATTGCATTGAATTTTTCATGTAACTGAGTAATGCTTAGCATTTCATTGACATTGCACTGGAAAAATTCAAAAAGATCAACCATTAGTGAATTATTTAATCAAAAAGCATTAATCACATAGTGATTTAAAAAATCCAACTTAAGCCAACTTACAGAGCTAGAACTGCAAGGTTCATAGTCCAACCTCCACTGAGGATGAACATTTTCAGGTACCACAGATCCTCCAAATTCTAGATGGTCACCTATTTGGTGCAAACAGGGCAAACCCATAGTCTTGAAATATGACTTGGTGCAGACTTTGCCATTATGATTACGTTTGAACTTCTTCAATTGTTCCCTAACAAGATGGATTGCCTCTAAAGAAAATTAACCCAATGGTAATGGTTCAGGGGGAAGAACTGTCCCTAAATTAATTGGAGAGTTATTAAGCAATGCGTGAACTGATTTAATTTGATTCAAAACTTTTCTGTCAAGGCTTTTCCAAACATCCAACAGGTTTACCAAAGAGTTTTCAAGGAATTGTTTGAGAGTTGCATGGGCCCCTTCAACCCAAGAAGTTGTTTTGTTTCCAAAATCTTGGTTTATACAAGTCCAGGCTGCTACAAACATCTGTTTGACAGGGAAAATTTTATTTTCCATATACTCGAGTACATCCTCATAGTCTTTCAAGAAACACTATACAATTCAAAAGGTCAGAACCCAAAACTAGTAAGAATAAGAAGCAGTAATTTGGACCTACTCTGAGTTCTGCATCATTGGCCTCTGCCTCCTCCTTGGTCTTTGAGGCCCCATACTTTTCCCACATATTCATAAAGATTTTCCATCCTTCAAAATCATTAACAAAGCGCACTTTACAGTTTGCTTGTATGTTTTTAGACAAGTGCCAAGTGCAACATTGTCTTGATTACTCTGGCAAACTAGTTTCAATTGCACAAATCAGAGCTTTTTCATGGTCCGTCACAAAGACTTTTGGAAGTCTCTCAGGATCATAAGCCAACTCCTTTAATGCATTTACAGACCAACTGTAGAACCCAAACATTTCTTTTGTTATAAAAACAAGAGATTTTTTGAAAGTTATCTGATTGGCTGTCATTCCTACAACGTGCAATAGTGGGGTTTTGTACTTATTTGCTTTATAAGTACAATCCAACATAGCAATATGATGGAATTGTTTTGAAAGCTTTACTGCCTCTGGATGTGCTAAGTACAGGGCCTCCAAGTGACCCTCTCCACTGAACTTTGACCGGTGAATCCAACTTGTTTCTTCAAGCTGTTCATATAGTACCTCCATAACACTTTTTCCCTTTAGTTCTGCAAGTGTTACCTTCTGATTAGTGTTATAGATTGTTTTGTCATCAACATAATCCTGCCCATCAATCTTGCTCAACTTTATCTTCAGTTGTAACTTATTGAGCCCATCATTCATTCCTTCTACTAGATTGTTGAAGGCCACCCCCAAGATTCTCCTCAGTTGAGGATGCACAGAGGGATGTTCAGATGGTTGATGGTTATTTTGGGTTTCTTTGTAGGAGAGGCGCGACAAGGGGTCTGCCTTTGTGTGACTTGCATGGATTAAAAACTTGCAACCAACCTTCCTTGTGTGAGTTTTTCTAGACCTTTTGGTAAGAAGACTTCCTGAATAGGAAACATGCCTATCACAGGCTAAATCCACATATTGGTCACGCTTTGAGTTGAAAACTGTTAAAGTGTAACCATGCTTCATTGGCCATGTTTGAAAATAGTTTTTTGCCTCTTCCCTAGTAGGAAAATCTCTCAAGGGAGGTAAGTCAAGTGGATCTAGTAAACATTCATTTGTTAATTCATAGTTTCATAATTGCATGAACCCATCAGTTTCAATCTAATTAAATACAGAAAAGACCATTAACATCAAATGTTACTCACCACCAGAGGTCATTTCCATTTTTGAAACATTTTGTTCCTCAATTGTCACCCTTGATGAGGATTCAATTGGGGCCTCCAATTTTTCATTACCCAAATCCTTTTTTTCTTTTTCCAAAGCTTTTTTGATGGCACTATCAATGTAGACCTTCCACGCAGCCATTTCAGAAGAAGAAGGGCTTTCCACTGTTCCCATGCAAAAAAAATGCAATGTTATACTTCAGTATTCAATCCAACTTTCAATTGAACAAACAAAGTCTGCTCACTTTTGAGTTGAGGAATAATTTTTTGCAGATTTTTATATTATTTATGATTATTCACTTTAATTTCACTTGGTTTTCACTTTAATGTCTCTTTGGGATATCTAAGTGTGGGACAAAAGTCCCACAAAGTATGCATTAATCCAAAATTTGGGTTTACAGAAGCCAAGTGTGGTCCAGGGGGTGCCCAAAATTCTGGAACAGCTTCCAGGGGGTTGTGCACCACCAAAAACGGCCAATTTGAGCCTTTTACATGGGTGCACAGCTCATTTGAGCCATGTCTGGGGGTTTCACGACTCCTACACAACCCCCTGGGGGTTTGCGCCTGTTTGAAAATGTTGAATTGCTAAGATTGAAGAATCAAAAAAAGAAAAAAAAATTAAGAGGGCTAGAAAGAACAAGAATCAGTAGGTGGGAAAGACATGAAGAAAAAGTAGAAAAAATAGAAGTTGAGATTGAGTAAACAAACATCAAGACTGCCTAGGTAGATTGCGTAAGTGGAGCAAGTTTAGGTAGAGATAGAGAGGGGATGGAAGGGTTCAATGACAGACTGATGATTGATGGTGAGCAGTCATTGTAAATACGCATTCAGGTGGAACTTTTGAAGTGTTGCAGTTAGTCTTACCAGACAAGCTTCATTGGATTACAAGGCCAAGGGTACAGGGTTGAAGTATCAACAGTTGAGGTTTGGGAAGTTGAGGTTAGTTGAGAATGAGAAATAGTAGAAGTATCAAGATAAAGAAAAAAGAAAAGAGAATGAAGAAGTTTCAAGAGAGAAGAAAAGATGAGCCCCCCCCAGTGGTCTGAAGTTGGATGAGTCAAGCAGAGTCATTATACAAGAGTGGTCCGGGTTCCCCAATTAGAGGATGGAGTATTTGCACTGGGGAATTGGTCAAGTTGCAAGCACAGTCTTGAGTGTGGCCATGTGAAATGAAGAAGAAAGAGAAGTAAGAAAAAGAAGAACAAAGAAAACAGGAAATGAAGGAAAGAAAAGGAGAAGAAACTGGATCATCTGTGAGTTAGGGTTGTGAGTGCATATATTCAACACCCCCTGTGGCTGGTCAGACTGAAGGAAATGCAGAGTGTGCAGGGTTTCTGAGGTTGAGCAGATTTGCCAGCGTGTTTGAGGTAAGAGCCTTAGTGAGTCCTTTGGCCTTCATCTCAGGAGATTGAATTAATATGATGATGATATTACCTTGAGAGAGCTCCTCCTGTAGAGCTTTGGTCTTGATGTCAATGTGGCAAGTCTTGGAGTTACTGCCAAATTTTCTGAGCTTGTTGTTGAGGCCCTTATTTTTGATGTAGTGGAGAATTGGTTTGATTCCTTTCTTCCAGAGTTCTGCTACTAGTTCTTTCATCCAAATGGCTTCCAGAAAGGAGTCAACTAAAGGGTTGAGTTCAGCTTCTGTAGTTGAGTGAGTGATGTTTCTTTGTTGGTAGCTGCTCCATGAGATGAGCAAACCAAAGAGAAGTGATAAATGACCTGATTAAGAGCTTCAGATTTTTAAGTCATTTCTTGAGGTGGCATCACTGAAGCATTTGATTTGGGTATTGATGCTGTTGATTTGAAGAGTGAGCCTGAGGTTTTTTGTGGTCTTGAGGTATTTCCAGCAACCCTTGACTTCGCTCCAGTGGAAAATTCCCAGTTTTTTGCAGAATCAAGACAGGTTGGAGACAGCAAAAATGAGGTCTGGTTGAGTGAGGCAAGCTATATAATTCATGGTAAATACGGCAGATCTATAGTTAATTTTGAGAGCTTTGAATTCCTCATTTTATTCATCTGAGGCGGTGGTCAGATTTTCATTGACTGTGAGTGGAATGGAGGATGGATTGCAGTTGCTCATTTTGAGTTCTTCCAGACTGTGCTCAATGTGTTTTGGTTGGGAAAGCATGATCTTGTTGTCTGTTTGTTCGTACTTCATGCCCAGGATTGTGTTGGGTTTGTGGTGACTTGAGTTTGGAAAATGCTTGAGAAAGGCTGTTTGAAAGTTGTTTCTGGGGCCCACCAAAATGAGGTTGTCTATGTGGAAGAATAGGACTGAGTTTCATTCTGAGTGGATGTAAAGGCATGGGTTGGAGATTGATTCATGAATACCTTGTTTGCCAATCCAGGACGTAAGAGTATGAAACCAATTTGCTGGAGCTTTTTTGGGACCGTAGAGTGATTTCTTGAGAATGAGTTACTTGGATTTTCTTTTTGATCCTTTGGTTTTTCTGATGATAACCTTGTTGGATAGAGGAGCATGGAGGAAGGCGCTCTTGACATCGAATTGCATGATTGGAAGAGAGTGGAATAGACCAAAAAGAAGTGCCATTCAAAGAGAAGCTGCTTTCCCAGTGAGTGAAAAGGTGTTCTGGTAGTCTAGTCCAAAGATTTGATTGAATCCCTGAATTTATAATTGGCTTTTGTATACAAGAGGATTGCCATGGCGGTTGTTCTTGAGTTGATAAGCCCAGGTTGTGTTGAGAGGATTGATGTCAGCTTGCTACTATGTACAGAGCAACCTGTCATACCAACACAAAACTATAAAAAATAAGAATATCTAAATTAACAAAAGAAGGAGTGAGAAATACATAAATATCCATAAATAAATGGATTTCTCACCCAAAATTAGGTAGGGTTACTCACTGACCCCACCCTTGAAATCCAAGTCCTTACATTTTTAAAATAATTAAAAAGAAAAGTACTAAAAATTACAACACCAGTATGGCAAATTTTTGCCATTTTAAAATTTCACATGTATTTTCAGGTATAGGGATTACACTTAAATTCACTCAGAATTGAGGTGTTGTGTATATTTTAGGAGTTACATGCAGAAATGTGTTATGTCACAATTCCCACGCGCAGCCCCGCATCATTACATACCCCTATGTACTCATAGTAGCAGTATCCCGCGTACTAGAGACCCGCGCGCAGCTAATTCTTCCACGCACGCATTGGATCCCACCTTGCGAGCATCTGAACTGACTGATCCCCGCGTCTAGATCCGTTGTGACTAATCTGACAACCAGGTATTGCTCAGAAGAGCTACAACCTAATTAGGGTTGCCTGGCATATGTAACAAGTTGAAATATGCATTAGTAATAATCTAAAAAGATCAAAACTAATAAAAATTAATAGAAATTAAGTTTAGAAAATTTTTTAATAATAAATTAAAGATCAAGGATTACCACATAAATCATTGACTCTGATCTTTGAAGACCACAAAACACTACAAGGAGTGTTCATAAAAATTATTAAAAATTATCCACGTAATCAGCAGATAATGGAAAAGTAGTAAAAATCCACATCTGTTCAATTTAAAGCAATACTAATAGTACAAATGAAGGATGAGTGAAGAATGATCATATTTACGCCATAATAGATTAATAGATCCTGTGGCTAAAATAGTACAGAAAACCAAAAGATCTAAGGTCAGCTGATTAATAGCACCAAGTGGACGTGCTAATCTTGCGTTGACTGGCTTGCCGGCCTCAGACCATGGGCAGAACTCTCTCTAGGCGCCCTGAGAAGCTCAAAATCACCCCAAAAAGGTATTTATACAGACCTCTTTGGATCCATTATTCCATCATCAGTTTACCAGGAATTATTATTATCAATCAGACATCGTGCCATTGTTAGTCAAGTGCTAATGAAGAATGTAAGCAAGTGATTTATGACCAAGTCTTTAGTATTATTATTTATTTCTTAAAACAAACCAACCCTTGAAGTTTATTCAAGCAATCCACCCCATCTGCTCTGAAAACCTTCCTATTATTGCAGGATTTTCATGGTAAAGTGCTCAGAGTGAGTTTTTCCCTTCCTGTTTTGGCCATTGTGCTGCTATGCCTGGCCATTAGTGGAATAAGCCTTTTCTAACGCACCCATCTTCATTCCAAGGTTCTTAAACTGCCTGAGGAGGCCCCTTGAAGAGAGGTTGCTTTGTCTGTAAAGACCCCAAGTAGTATAATACTGTGACTCCTCTTTTATATACATATTGAAAACCTTTTATTACCAAACCAATCAAGCCTTGCAACTGCTCTTATTATATTATCTATTTGAGACTCTAAGCGTTTATTTTTGGAATAATAATTATTATTATTATTCCAGTATTTTTATCACTCTCTGTAGCTAAAGGACTGCAAGGTTCCTGGTATCAGAGAGCTGACAATTGATGGGTTCCGGCCCTTCATAATTGTCCCACACTTTAAGGCTTTTAATCCCATTGAGTTTGGTATCCATGGAGGCGTCCCACTTGAGATAGTTGTGACATCTTCTGTCAGCTCTCTGATACCAGGAACCTTGCAGTCCTTTAGCTACAGAGAGTGATAAAAATGCTGGAATGATAATAATAATTATTATTCCAATAATAAACGCTTAGAAGCTCAAATAAATGATTTAATAAGAGCAGTTACAAGGCTTAATTGGTTTGGTAGTAAATGGTTTTCAATATAATATAAAAGGAGGGCCACAGTATTATACTACTGGGGATCTTTACAGACTAGCAACCTATCTTCAAGGGGCCTCCTTAGGCAGTTTAAGAACCTTGGAATAAATATGGGTGCCTTAGAAAGGACTTATTCCACTAGTGGCTGGGCTTAACAGCACAAACGGCCTAGACAGGAAGGGTAACACTCACTGTGAGCACTTTACCACAAAAATCCTGGAATAATTGGAAGGATTTCAGAGCGGATGGGGTAGATTGCTTGACTAAACTTTAATGGTTGATTAGTTAATAAAGGTAAATAATACTACTACAGACTAATTCATAAATCACTTGCTTATCTTCATATAAGCACTTGATTAACAATGACACGGTGTCTGATTGATAATAAATAATTCCTGGTAACTGATTAACTAATTCTGGAATAATGGATCCAAAGAGGTCTGTATAAATACCTTTTTGGGGTGATTTTGGTCTTCTCAGGGCACGTAGAGAGGGTTCTGCTCGTGGGATGAGGCTGGCAATAGCTAATTTATAATAATTCTTATTAACACTTCTTGTAGTGTTTTGTGGTCTTCAAAGATCAACATCATTGATTTACATGGTAGTCCTTGATCTTTGATTTATTATTAAAAAATGTTTATAACTTAATTTTCATTAATTTTATTTAAGTTTTGATCTTTTTAGATCATTAGCAATGCATATGTCTGTTTGTTACATATACTAGGCAACCCTAACTAGGTTGTAGCTCTTCTGAGCGGTACCTGGTGGTCAGATTAGTCACAACTGATCCAGGCGCGGGGATCAGTTAGTACAGATGCACGCGGGGTAGGATCCGCTGCGTGCGTGGCAGAATCAGCTGCGCGCGGGTCTCTAGTACTCGGGAACCTGCTGCCACTAGTACGTAGGGTTATGTAATGATGCGGGGCTGCGCGCAGGAATTGTGACATAACACATTTCCGCATGTAACTCCTAAAATACACACAACACCTCAATTCTGAGTGAATTTTAGGTGTAAACCCTATACGTGACAATAATTGTGAAATATTAGAATGGCCAAAAGGTGCCATACAGGTGTCGTAAATTTTAGTATTTTTCTTTTTAATTATTTTAAAAATATAAGGACTTGGAATTCAAGGGTGGGGTCAGTGAGTGGCCCTACCTAATTTTGGGTGAGGAATCCATTCCTGTAATAATATTTATGGATTTCTCACTCCTTACTTTTTTAATTGAGGTTTTCTTATTTTTCATAGTTTGTGTTACTATTTGAAAGCTTTGCTCTGTATATAGTAGCAAGCTGACATTCCCCCGCTCCAAGATATGTCTATATCTGAAGAAAATAAATTTGGGCTAATTCCTCCTGTTGGCTCTGTAATTCCTCAGGTGTATAGGTCCATCAGGGATATTATGTTCAGGCAACCATTCATCTTTATCAGCTGATTCTCCCTTGTATCTAACCAGGTAGAGTCTGATGTCTTTTCCATTGATCCTATCTATCTTATCCTTAAGGATATTGCTAATTTTACCTTTGTCCTTTTCATGTTCTTCTGTAACAGATATTGCAGGTGAAGGAGTGTGTTCTCCATTCCTTGGGTGGTAGTGTTTGATGAGGCTTACTGGGAAGACTGGATGTTTCCTAGAAATCTCATCACTGAGGATTACTTCCACAGCATTTTTACCATGAAGTTTATTAATGGTGTAAGGTCCAACAAAAGCTGGTCTAAGCTTTTTGTTTCCACCCAAGTTGGTAAAGTTAGTCGTAGAGATCAAGACTTGATCACCAATTTTGAAATCAGGTTCCTTATGGGTTTTATCCCACCTTTGCTGGTTATACTCTATAGCATCCTGGACACATTTAACAGCATATTTGTTTTCTACATCTATCATGTTTTTGAAATCAAGTCATGTAGGGTGAATATTGGTCAGCTGGTGGTTAAGGTTATCCTTGGGTAGTCTAGGAATCCATCCTCTTTCCAGTATGTAAGGTGCTTCCTTAGTGGTAGAGTGCTTGCTACTGTTGTAGGCCATCTCCAGTGCAAGTAAAAGGCTAACCCAATTGTGGCAATAACCATCGGAATTCTTTTATTCTAGTCCAAAGCCACAGAATCTCCTGAGCATGTCTTCCAGGGTCTGAATCATCCTTTCAGCTAATCCATCCGTCTGAGGGTGATAAGCGGTAGAGAAAGCTAAGGTGGTTCCAGGTATATCATGTAGGTTATCCCGTTTCTGTTCTTCATTGAGAAGGGAATTCAAAGAAGCTTGAGAGAAGTATTCCTGATTGAACTTCTCTAAGTGTTTTTGATAAGTTGAATCAGAAGTTTGAGAATTGAAAGGACATATTTGGAACTTCTTATTCCAGTCTCCTCCTACAGTGAAGTATCTACCTTTGCTTTGGAATACATCTATACCATAAAGGCAAAGAGAATCATTCCCAAGGATAAAATAATCACATACTCCGTTTTGGAGCACTACAAATTCAATGTTCAGTTTGAGTGATCCTTTAGAGTGAGGGAGTATGATATCAGAAGACCATACTCCAACAGCATTGAGAGCAGAATTACAACTGCTGAACTTAGCCTGAGGTACTGGTAGTAAGTTCAGTTTCCAATTTGGGTCTTGTTTTTCCAGATAAAGTGAACCAACACAAGAGCAAAAGGCTCCACTGTCTAGAAGTAACTTAACAGGGGAACCTTGGATTAAACCAGTAGCATAGCATGTTTTGCCTGAAGTGTAACCTTTACCGGCAGAAGGTTTTAGAGTCAAAGCCTTAGCCTCAGAGATATGGTGAATATTCATGTTGGGATTCCATTTTTGAGGTAAGTTAGAATCCTCATTGACGGAATTTATTTCCAGAGAAGACTCAATACTACCTTCAATAACATTGATAGGGTTAGTTATTATTAGATCACAATCAGAGAGTGATCCGTCAGTATCATCAAGGTGAGGGTCAGGATTGTCATCCTCTTCTTCTTCAATAAGATTAATCCTTTTCCTAGGTAGAGGAAAATCAGGTTTTAAGTGTCCTGTTTGGTTACATTTCCAACATACTTTCTCTTTTGATTCTGGAGTCTTCTTGACTTCCAAGGTAGATGGATTAGTAGCAGGGGATTCTTTAGTTTTGGAATTATATTCTTCCCTTTTCCTAGTATTTTGTTCCCTGGGAGGTCTATTGACCCTTTTATCAAGACCATTCATATCAATAGTCTCTTGCAATACACCTATTAAGGTGGAAAGATCTGAATCCATAGGCATTCTGCACCTTGCACTGTGGTTGGTTTGTCTGGGACATAAGTTGAGGAGTCTTTCATTGACTTCTTCTTTATCAGCATCAGGATAAAAACAGTCTAACCTCTTTTTCTGGTCCAAGCACCCCTTATGAGGTTTGTCCTTGGATGGATCAAACTGGGAAGTTTCAAAAGTTTTTATCATCTTTCTTTTCCAAATACTGGTAACAAACTGCACTTTGATCAATTCTTTCCAAGAATTCCAGGATAAAGATCCAACTTCTTCTTTTTTATTGATAAACCAATCAAGAGCTACTCCTTCAAATAATCTGGGCAATCTTACCACAGCTATTGCATCAGGGAGCTCATAGGAAGAAAGAGTATAGTCAATAAACTTAATGAAACTGACATGGTTGTATTCTCCTTCTCCAGAGAATTTAGGCCATTCAGTGATGGGAGGAAGTAGCCTCAAAGCCTGCTCCATTTCAGGAGTAGAACTGGGTCTGAAAGACTCATTCCTAGTTATCCTGGCTCTGGGAGGAGCACTAGGAGTACTGGTGAACCTGGCAGGTCTAGTTTCTTCTAAGTCAATGACCGGAGAGTTAGTAGAGTTGATCTTAAGATCTCTGAGATCATTCTTAATCATACCTAACTCTAAATCAAGTTTGTTGCTTAATAAGTCAATTTTGTTAGTCAGATGAGCTGAAGGAGTAGGACTAGTTTTCTTAAGTTCTTCCTTAAGCTGTTCTATGGTTGCAAGAATATCTTCCTGAAGAATTGATTGGTTTTCATCAATACGTTTCATCAGGTCAAACTTACTAGCTCTTATACTATCCTTGATTTGTTGTATTTCCAACTCATGAATTCTCATAATCTGAGACTGAGTGTCAATCACTCTAAAAATACTTGAACTTAATTTGTCCAATTGGTGATAAACTTTGTCAAAGCATTGGCTAATAATAGTTAAATTGTGAGACACATTTACAGAAAAGCTATTAAGAGCTTCTAAATCTAATTGTGGTACACCTTTTTCCACTTCTGGGCTAAGGATATGATTTTGTCCCAATCCTTTGGGTTCCTTAACTTCTGATGGGCTGAGGACCTCTTCTTTTTGGGGTCCTTTCCCTTTAAGGAAGCTAACTGATCCCAAGGATTCCAGTTCTGCACGTAGCCTTCTACTTCTTTCTTTGGTATCAACCTTTTCAGAGAAATCTGAGATTTCTTTGCCTGAGAAATGGCTTTTCTCATACCTGGTTGATCCTCCTGGGTCTGAGCCAACCTGAATCGTTCCCAATAGCTCAGGTGCTCTTTCACTAATACTTTGACTCTTTCCTCCTTGGTTGAGTCCAGCTGGGGTGGCGTAGGAGGACCTGTACCCTCCTGGGATAACGTGGTAGGCGACGGATGGCTCTCCAACGGTCTGTTGGTCGAGTTGGCGGCCGCGGTTGTCGCCGCCGTTGTCCCGCGTGACGCTATGGTCACGGGTTTGAGTCCCCTCATCGTACTTGCAACTGGAATCCTTGCGCGCATGGGTTCCTCTGGGAAGAGATCCATATGACGGGGCTCTACCGGTTGCATGGGTGTTGCGCCTATTTTGATACATAGCACCAAAAGAAATGTGTAAGTCTTTTGTCAAAACTTTTGAAAAAAGACTTTAAAATTATAAAAATAATATCTTTTGTGTGTTTTATATTTTTAATAATTTTTTTAAATATTTTAACTTACTTAGAGTTAAATTCAAGGGTACCAAAACTTGATTGGGGTCACAACTATCCTTGGAGGGTATTCCAACGGGGTCTGAGTGAGTTCCAATCAGATCCTGGGATAAATCCAAGGGTAAATCCAATGGTACACTGTCTGGGACGTCCTCTAAGAGGTCCTGGTCAATGAGATCACCAAAAACAAAATCCACTGAGATGGATAAAAAGAAAAAAATATAAGTTTAATATTTTTTATATTTTTTCGTGTTAAAGTGTTTTTTTAGAAAAAAATAATCACTTTTATTATTTTTGAATTTTTCTTTATCTTTGGGGTTATTTAGTTTATAAATATAAAGCTTCCTTTGATAAATCTTCCACTCCTTATGTTTCCTTAATAAAGAATTGAAATTGATAATTCTTTCAAGCTCAAACTCTTTGTCTTTTATAACCTGCTGTTTATAATAAAGCAATTTCTCCTGTTGTTGCTCAGGAGTTATAATAACAGGGACAAAGTTACGGAGTTTGTCTTCTTTTTTCTTTTTAAGAAGTGTCAAATAATAATTGATTGATTCTCCGTTGGTCTTAAGATCCACTAGAGAAACAAATGATCAAAAATATATGCTATAAGTATGTTAACTTATTTTTAAAAATAAATAGACTGGTCCAAGGAATAAATAATTAAAAACTCATTATTTAAGGATATTTCCCAGCCAGACCCCCAGTTGTCAGCTCTCTGATACCAGGAACCTTGCAGTCCTTTAGCTACAGAGAGTGATAAAAATGCTGGAATGATAATAATAATTATTATTCCAATAATAAACGCTTAGAAGCTCAAATAAATGATTTAATAAGAGCAGTTGCAAGGTTTAATTGTTTTAGTAGTAAATGGTTTTCAATATAATATAAAAGAGGGGCCACAGTATTATACTACTGGGGATCTTTACAGACTAGCAACCTCTCTTCAAGGGGCCTCCTTAGGCAGTTTAAGAACCTTGGAATAAATATGGGTGCCTTAGAAAGGACTTATTCCACTAGTGTCCGGGCTTAACAGCACAAATGGCCTAGACAGGAAGGGTAACACTCACTCTGAGCACGTACCACGAAAATTTTGGAATAATTGGAAGGGTTTCAGAGCGGATGGGGTAGATTGCTCAACTAAACTTTAATGGTTGATTGGTTAATAAAGGTAAATAATACTACTACAGACTAAGTCATAAATCACTTTCTTATCTTCATATAAGCACTTGATTAACAATGACACGGTGTCTGATTGATAATAAATAATTCCTGGTAACTTATTAACTAATTCTGGAATAATGGATCCAAAGAGGTCTGTATAAATACCTTTTTGGGGTGATTTTGGTCTTCTCAGGGCACGTAGAGAGGGTTCTGCTCGTGGGCTGAGGCTGGCAAGCCAGTCAGGGCAAGATTCGCACTTCCACTTGGTGCTTTCAATCAGCTGTCCTTAGATCTGCTGGATTTCTGTACTATTTTAGCCACAGGATCTGTTAATCTGTTATGGCGTAAATTTGATCATTCTGTACTCATCCTTCATTTTTACTATTGATATTGTTTAAAAGCGTGCAGATGTGAATGTTTACTGATTTTTCAACATCTACTGATCATGTAGCTAATTTATAATAATTTTTATGAACACTTCTTGTAATGTTTTGTGGTCTTCAAAGATCAAGATCATTGATTTACGTGGTAGTCCTTGATCTTTGATTTATTATTAAAAAATATTTAAAACTTGATTTTCATCAATTTTATTTAAGTTTTGATCTCTTAGATCATTAGTAACGCATATGTCTGTTTGTTACATATACCAGGCAACCCTAACTAGGTTGTAGCTCTTCTGAGCGGTACCTGGTGGTCAGATTAGTCACGACTGATCCAGGCGCGGGGATCAGTTAGTACAGATGCACGCGGGGTAGGATCCGCTGCGTGCGTGGCAGAATCAGCTGCGCGCGGGTCTCTAGTACGCGGGAACCTGCTGCTACTAGTACGTAGGGTTATGTAATGATGCGGGGCTGCGCGCGGGAATTGTGACATAACACATTTCCGCGTGTAACTCCTAAAATATACACAACCCCTCAATTCTGAGTGAATTTTAGGTGTAAACCCTATACATGACAATATGTGTGAAATATTAGAATGGCCAAAAGGTGCCATACAGGTGTTGTAATTTTTAGTATTTTTCTTTTTAATTATTTTAAAAATATAAGGACTTGGAATTCATGGGTGGGTTTGGTGAGTGACCCTACCTAATTTTGTGGAGGAATCCATTCCTGTAATAATATTTATGGATTTCTCACTCCTTACTTTGTTAATTGAGGTTTTCTTATTTTTCATAGTTTGTGTTACTATTTGGCAGTTTTGCTCTGTATATAGTAGCAAGCTGACATCTTCTTGCTTGTTCAAAAGTGCAAGGAATGTAGTAGTGGTGATAACAGTAATGTTGAGGAGGATGGAGAGAGGACCAGTCCCTCAATTTGTATCTGGGGTCTAGCTGACTGGCCAAAACGTTGGAAGATTCAGAAGAGGAATCAGAAAAGTGTTTTTTGGATTGAGGTGACGGAGGAGAAGGAGTGGAAGAGGAAGGGATGGGAGTAGCAGGAAGAGTAGAAGGTGGAGAATTAGAAGAAAGAGGAAAAGGAAGATTGTTTTCCATCTTTATTAAAAGCGGTTCATCTGAAGAAGAGGAGGAAGGAGAAGCAGGAGGAGATGAAGTAGGTATCTGGATGATTTTGAAATGTTTGGAGGATAGAATAGTGTTTTCCAGGGTGAGGATTTGATACAATAAGAAACTAGGGTTATAACCCACCAGCATTCCGGTTATTCCGCGGTCTTTAAATTTTTTGCCGCAGGCAATTTTGGTGTCTAGGTAAGCAACTTTTAAGCCAATGGGATGGAAGTAACTGTACAGAAAAGTTTTGTTAGTAAATATACAATAAGGAGAAGGGGAATAAGGTTAAGGTGAGACAAGCTGTTTTGGAGATTTTGGCCCACAGGTTATGAGGAAGCTTGGAACTTTGGAGGATAGCTTGTATTGGTTTGGTAAGAGTTCTGTTAGTTCTCTTTATTTTACCGTTGTGTTCATGGTGATAGGGTTCAGTGATGAGATGATGGATGGATTTGGAAGAGAAGAAATCTTTGAGATCAGAGGAGGTGAATTGGCCACCGCCATTGGTGCAGATGGTGGCAGGGAAGCAGTTTTGTTTTTGATGCTTGTGGTTAAGAATTATTTTGAGCTGATGAAAAGCATGGGATTGGTGTTGGAGTGGAATGGCTGAGATATACCCAGAGAAATTTTCAATAAATGACATTATGTAATTCATATGATTGCAAGAAGAGGGAGAGATAGGTCCAATAAGATCAATGTGGAGTTGCTTGAAGGGTCAAGATGTTGGTGATTGGGTGTTCTTGAATGACAACTTGGTGATTTTAGAGAAAACACAATCTTCACATTTAAACTTGGCAAGCAAGTCAGAAGAAAGATTTTGGAAAAGATTCTTCAGAAAATAAGGACTGGCATGACCAAGAGACTCATGGATATATTTTATCTTGTCAGTTGAGAACAAGTTTTGAGAGAGATAGCAGAGTTTGTGATTAGGGCCAACAAGAGAGCAAAGGTTGAGAATGAAGAGGTTTTCTCAAATAAAACCAGAAAATATGGGAGTATTCTTGGAGTAGAGGTGAAATTGGGAACCATTTGATACAAGAGAGAACTCTTTAGATGAGATGAGTTTGCCAGGACTGATGAGATTAATGACTAAATCTGGAACAAAGATACAATTGGTCAAGGTGACCACTGAGTTCTTCCAGGTTAGTTTGACAGTTCCTTTTCCTTTAATGGGCATTTTGGCGCCTTTGTTCTTGGTATTGAAAAATTTGTCGCCAGAACAGTTGTTGAGATGAAAAAAGAAATTGGGAGAATTGAACATGTGATAGGATGCTCCAGAGTCAAGAATGATTTGATAATTTGGACTGATTTCCTTGATCCACGTTGTGAGCAGCTCATGGTAGTGAGCAATCTCCGTGCCTTTTGAATTTGAGTTTAGTTGCGCTCTCCAGTTGGCTTGAGCCTTCTTCCACCAGTCTGGAGCAAGATGTTCATGCTTGTGCCAGCATTTGTCCTTGGAATGATTGGGAGAGAGGGGATTGTGAAAGCCTTTCTTGCAACAAAGTTTGCAAGGTACAGGTTTCTTAGGGTTCCGAGGAGTTACTAAAGCTGTGTCATTGGATTTTATCTCCTTTGACTTAGATTTGGATTTGTTTTTGAGTTGAGTCAAGTGGTTGAGGACAAGATTGACTGAGACGTTTTTATCAGAGTGCATAATCTGTTGACAAAGAGAATGGAGAGACAAGGGGAATGTGAAAAGGATCAGGTATGAGAGAATATTGTCCAGAGGGTTGATTCCCACATCCAGCATTTTCTTCATGGAGATCTTTGTTTTGGTGATAAAAGAGTTAATAGTGTTGGGTTTGAACTGTTGATCAAGAAATTTGTTGAAGACCCAAGCACAATTCGCAGTTTGAGAGGATGCAAATTGTTCCTTTATCCTTAGCCACAGGATTTTAGCAGAGGAGATGTTTGAGGGATTGACCACATTTTTGTGGGTGATGGAGTTGATGCGCAATAGGAGGATTACTTGAATATCCATGTCTTCAGTCATGTCAGCCACGAGACAATAAGACTTGTCCAAATGTCTGCACAACTCATATGTCTTGTTGGTATAGTGGTTAAGTACCAGGCTCACCTTCCATTATTTGACACCAAGGTCACTGGTTCAACCCACCATGGAGACAAGAGTGAATAATGATTAGAAGTTCTAGAATTATAAAATAAATTTTGATAATATTTTATAATATTTTATAGGTATATTTTTATGGGTATTGATTATGGAACTTGAACCTTGATAATGTATATTATCAAGATGAGGATCCTATATAACTTTAAATTAAGTTATGAGGACTCAGATGCGTCCCAACTATTGATATAGAACTTCCCAATATGTTCCATTCCTTTGGGAATAAGCTATAGTAATTACTTTGAGCCATACTCTTTACTCTGTATAAACAAATTGCATAATTTTAATCTTATCCCTCTTTGGGATGTAATTATACTTTAATATACTTCACTGGGCCTTGAGAGCGTCCACTCAGAGGAATCTGAGCTCAGTTGTAAAGTATAGACCATTTAACATCATTGCCAAGAACATACATACCTTATATGTATAATATTTGCCAAGGTACTAGGAATTAAGAAGTTAGTACATGCCAAGGCTATCAATCTATGGTTATGTAATCTTTCTGGGGTGTTCTAGGACCTTTGCACCGTACCTTTGACTGATTTTAAGTCCTAGGATCATTTAACTACCCTTTGGGGTATGTAATTAGAACCTTTTGCATTGAAAATCCCCCCAAAGAGTACTAGTACCCTATCTCTCTTTGGGTATGATGTAATGGGGTTCTGAGCCCTTGAGGACGAAACCAGGGGGAGCCTGGCTCTCCCCTGATGATTCCTTGAGTCCCCTGAGGGCTCCTGTTACCTTAAAAGAGGAGGTTCTTCACCCTATAGCCCCTTCCGGAGTTATTTTTTTATATTATTGATCCAAGAATACGGCAAGAGTTAACACGCCCATTAAAACTTAATCTCAAGAAGAAGATTGACTGGGGCCTTAAACTTTAGTATTATAACCAATTAATAATCAATTTCTCAACTCCAAGTTCGAGTGGTGAGTCCTTTGGAGTTGTAGCATTTATTGTTATCTTAAAGGGTTTGAGTTTACTTTGTAAGCAAGGCTCCTTTTGGCTTTATTCAGTTAGAGCCAGGTCCCTTATCTCTTTATAGAGATCAAGGTGTGGCCTTTTACTCACAATACCCCAGTATTGTTCGAGTTGTGTTGTTCTGTAACAGTATTACTGTTTTATTAAGTCAATAACTGATTTAATTATTGGTTTTGATCTTAATTTTTGCAGGTTTAACCACAGCCAGTATAGCTATAGAGGTTAAATCCCTGACAATTGGGGGCCTCATCGAATTTTTGAGACTTGTAAAGTGTTTTGTCTGCTCAAAGTACGCATTTTTGTGGTATTTTATCCACTTTTTGACTGATTTATATATTTTTTCTAATAAAAATTTAACAACTAAAGAAAACAGTAAAATTTCGAAATTTTGGTATTTATTGCTTTAAAGCTTTAAAGCCTTTGTTTTTGGAGTTTCTGGTATTTTTGTGTACGCATTTTTTTCAGTTTTGTCAATTTTTGCTGACTTTTGATTCTCTTTTATGAGAATATAGGAAAAACAAAAAGCAATAAAAAGAAAAAAATAAATAAAAAATAAAAAGAAAAAAATAAATAAATTTCGCAATTTGTTTTAACGTTGGTGAATCCATTCTGTGGTGGTTTGTTCAGCATATTAGGTTGATTTTTTTTTGTAAAAAACCTCTTCCTTCATTGATAAGGTTCTGATTTTTTCTGTTTTTTTTTTTTGGCGGACAAGGACAAAACACAGCAAATGTCGATTTTTAAAAAAAAAAAAAAAAAAAATTAAGCAATCGGTATCTTCATTGCTCTCATAGATTAGCCAATGGCGCACACTTATTGGATCAAAGGAAAATTGTCATCAACAATCCTTTGTCTCATCAAGGAGAGTCAAATCGAATTGTAGGAAAGTTCCCTTCTAGCGCAACAATAGCGCCTGCAATCAATCTTCAAGATCACTGATCAACGTAAGTCTTGCCAACATAACCCGGTCAACCAAGGAGAGCGACTGACAGGGTATCTGGCCTATTTTGAAGCCATCTGAAGATTGCGAGGAAGTGATAGCAAAGAAGTACTTGTGTTGTATTGAGCAAAGGACTCCTTCTCGAACTTGTCTTATAACAAAATAAAAGTAAGCCATCAATTTTGACGGCAGGTTAGAAGTACTAGAACTAAGAAACGTCCTGTTCCCACAATAGTGTCTAAGCAACTATGGATTGACTTGTTCCTCCCCGCTAATCAAGGGAAGGCTTGGAGTTTTGTGTCGGAACCGAGTACCAACCATTGTAGCGAGATAGACGAAGCTATTGCGAGTAGCGCAGCGCCAACAGAAAGGGCCAGATTGCCGGCAACGGACATCATCACGCATCGTAAGTCATGATTGTTTGCTAACGCTTTGAAGGCCCATAACTAAAAAAGCAAAAGAAATAGGGAGAAGAGAAGATATCACTAAGAGCACCCCATTTAAATTTTTTTTTGAAATGATTACCAGGAGCAAGGGGGCTGAGCTTGTGCCCCCCTGCGAATTTGGTCAGTGAAGAAAGAGACCTACCTCCAGGAACAGCAAACCTTCTGACCTGCCACAGTCAGAACAAGATAAGCTACCTGGAGGCGGTAGCTGCAAACAACGTCAAGAACCAGTCCAAGTTCTTGACTCAGGCCCTGGCGACGTACAGGGCCCTCATAAAATTGATAGGAAGGGAGAGGTTGATGAAGGAGACCAAGTGCTGGGATCCAACTCAGATAAAGAAGCCGGTAATACCAAAACCAAGAGTAAGGAGGAAATTGGCGGAGGAGGCTATACCTCAACAAGCTGCTTCAGGCTCCCAGGAACCTTTGAGGAACAATCAGTCGTCCCCTCCCCTGAGCCAAGGGACAATTATGAGAAGAAAAATGGAGCACAGGAACTCAATCTATGGGGAGATGATGAGGATGGCCCGGTCTCTCCAGGGAGACTTCCAATTCTTGGAAGAAGAGAGGGCCAAAAGGGTCAAGAGGAGTTGAAGTTATCATTAGAATCAGAAATTTTACTAGATAAATTTCGAGATATTGTATTTAATGAAACTCTTCATATTAAGAAGGCAGTGGTACACACCAATAAATATTGTATAGAAGGCTTTGCAGCCATAGATAAAAAATATTCCTGTATTGTTTCAGACAGTTTGACTTTGAAATCCATTCTGGCCAGTTCTGTGAAGGAGATAGAGGACTTGACCAATAAGACAATAGAGCTAGACTTGAGAAAAGTGCATACAAGCGATTTGAGTAACTTTGATGACAAGTTAAGCAACATTGGTGACTCCTTGAGAGAATCATCAGAAGAATCTATGGCAATTAAGAAAGATGTCAACTCATTAACCTCCATGGTGTTGCAACTGAGCCACTCATTGGAAGTGCTAGAAAATAAGTTTGATAAAAGATTGAGTTCTGTTGAAGAAGATATATTGAAATTTTGGGTTGTGTCAGAACAAAGTCTAGAGGAATTAACTACCAAGATTGATAAAGTAAATGAACAATTAGGGCACAATCATGACAAGCTTGTTAGTATGTTGTCATCATTGTCCCATTATAACCATAATTATGCCATAGCAGCCAGAGTCCAAGAAGAGGTGAAGAAAAAAGGCAGAGCTGTAGCAGAGGACAAAGATCTGGTACAAGATTATGGTAAAGGTGAAGTTTTTAAACAGATATTGCAGGGATTTCCAAAAATAAGTGAATGGCCTGATTTCTCTGGGGAGGGTGAGTATGATCATACTGAATTTATTTCATGGATTGACACCCTGAGAGAAGATACAGGACTCCCTGATACCTTGATTACTAGCAGGTTAAGCATTCTGTTTAGGGGAATAGCCTCAGATTGGTATAGGGACAGAAGGAGTGCAGTAGGTGTACAAGATTGGGCCTTTTGGAAAAAAGAAATACATTCAAAATTTTGTACATCTAATTGGAAGAGGAAATGCTTGGCTGCCTTCAACAGTGTCAGATTCCTTCCAGGGGTCATACCACCAGCAACATGGGTTACCAGGCAGAGGAAAAGGCTTAGAGCATGTGATCCATACCCGGATCAGGATAGTATTAATTTCAAATTGATATCATTGATGGATGGTGAAGTGTCATTTGCAGTGAAGATAAGTATGAAGACCACAGATGACTCCTCAAATTTGATTAATATACTTGAAGACATAGTAGAAGATACATCTTTGGGAAGAAGGAAGTCCTATCCTCCTAAAGAAACCCATACAGAAAAGTTCAACAAGAACAAAGCTCCTATGAGACCAAGCACGCAGAACACAGACCTTCCTTGTTATACTTGTGGCAAGGCAGGACATACGTCCAGAACTTGTCCTCAGAAAGTTGGCAAAGTCAATAACATAGAAGCAGAGAAGGGTGAAAAAGTTGAAATTAGCTATGAGTCTTATGATGAAAATAGTGAAGAAGAAGATAACAACCTGGTTATAGGTTGTATAAACTCTGTTGATGCATCAAATGAGTTAGTACAAATGTCACTCTGTAGTAAGTCTTGTAAAGTACTTCTGGATTCTGGTGCTTGTAAGTCTATAGTAGGCAAAAAGTACTTGGAACAGTTCTTTCCACAATGGGAGAAGCACTTGATAGAGTCACCCAAGGTAAGCCTGCAAAGCTGTTCTGGTATTCTAGTACCCTTGGGAATGGTCAAGATTAGATTACTCTTACAAGATTTAGCTTTGGTAATCAAGTTTGTAGTAATTGATAACACTGAGGTTGAATATCTGATAATTGGGAGTGACTATATGAAGAGGTACTGTTTCAGTTTGGTTCATGGGAAAAATTCTTCATAATTTACAATTGGAAACAGTGCAAAATTTTATTTCAGTAAGTCTGATAACAATTTTGTCAGTAATGTTAGTAAGGAGAATTTTGAAAATGAGCTCATCAGAGATTCAAAGATCAGTACTTCATTGACAAAAGAAGAAAAGTATGATCTAGTTTCATTGCTGTTTAAACACCAAAACGCTTTTGCAACAGTGAATCAACCTTTTTGTTCAATTGTAGGACATGAGGTCAAGATCACTTTGACCATAGACAGACCATATCCACCAGCTTTGAGGAAACATCCTTTCCCTGAAAGCCCTAGGAGCAAAGAGGCACTGAAAGAACATATAGATACATTGCTGAAATTGAATTTAATAAGGAAAGTAGGTGCTAATGAAGATGTGGACATCACAACCCCTGTTATTATAGCCTGGCACAATGGAAAATCAAGAATGGTTGGAGATTTCAGGGCACTGAACTCCTATACAACCCCTGATAGATACCCAATGCCAAAGATTGTTTAATCATTGAGTAAGTTACACCAGGCTAAGTACATTTCTTTTATGGATGTTCTGAAGGGTTTTCATCAGAATTTTGTGGACCCAGAAAGCAGGAAATTCCTAAGGATAGTATGCCACCTGGGAGTGTTTGAGTATCTCAGAATGCCTTTTGGTATCAAAAATGCCCCATCCCACTTTCAAAGGATGATGGACTTGGAGTTTCAAGAAGAATTGATGCAGAACTGGTTGATTATTTACATAGATGACATAATTATATTTTCAGAAACATGGGGTGAACATAAAGAAAGGATCTCAGTAATCCTTAATAAAATAATAAAAATGAATATGAAAATATCCATGACTAAATGTTCATTTGGATTCAATGAATTGAAAGCTTTGGGAAATGTTGTGAGTGGTTTGTCCCTTGGTATAGATCAGACCAGAGTAGCTGCTGTATTACTGAAGCCAATAGCCAGTAATACTAAGGAAATGCAAAGTTTTTTGGGTTTTGCAGGGTACTACAGACTCCATATAAGAGATTTTGGAGTAATAGCTTCAATTTTGTATAAGATCTGTAGTCCAAATGTGTTGTTTGAAATGACAAAGGAGAGGTCACAGGCCTATGAATTACTTAGAGAAAGTTTGACAACTGCACCCCTACTATTTCATTCAGATCCTAAGAAACCCTTTAAACTGTATGTAGACGCATGTATGGAGGGTCTTGGAGCCGCATTACACCAAGTACAGATAATAAATGACAAGCCAGTTGAAGGACTAATCTGTTTCATATCCAGACAGCTCAAAGACAGTGAGAAAAGATATGGTGCCTCACAGTTAGATTGTTTGTGCCTGGTATGGGCATTAGAAAAACTATATTATTACTTAGACGGATGTCAGTTTGAGGTCATCACAGACTGTACAGCTCTTAAGTCTCTACTGAACCTGAAGACACCCAACAGGCATATGTTGAGATGGCAGATTGCCATCCAAGAATGGAGAGGTTCTATGACTATAGTTCATAGGGAAGGGTTGATAAATAAGAATGCAGATTGGTTGTCACGATGGGCACTACCCAATGACATAACTAACCCTGCTTATGATCCTGAAGATACTGTGGATAAATTACCTATCATGGCTATTTCAATGAGTAATTTGGCACAGAGCTTCTGGGATTCTGTATTTGACTCTTATTCAAATAGCAAAAATACTTCATTGATAATAGAAATCCTGCAATCAAAGGTTAATAGACATGACCTGGTTGAGGGATTAGATGTAGGATGGAAGAAGGAACTACTTGATGGTAGGTTGGTGCTTTTAGATGGGTTGTTATATCATAAGTCAGCCCACTGCTGCTCCGTAGTATTAGTAAAAGATGAGCATATACAGTTATTGATGACTGAATGCCATGATAACATCTGTTCAGGACATCTGTCTAAAGAAAGAACAATAGAAAGAATAAAGAAGTTGGCTTGGTGGCCAAGTTGGAGGAACAATGTCTCTGATTACTGCGACTCTTGTGAAAGGTGCCAAAAAGCCAACAGGTCCACAGGAAAAAGATATGGCCTACTTCAGTCCATAGAGGAACCAAAGGAAAGGTGGTCCACTATTAATATGGACTTTATATCTGGGCTACCACCAGGAGGGAAAGATAATAATAATTGTGTGCTAGTGATAGTTGATAGGTTTTCAAAGAGAGCTAGATTTCTGCCATTTTACAAGGAGAGTTCTGCAATTGATATAGCTCTATTATTTTGGAACAGTGTAGTAAGTGATGTTGGTTGCCCACAAAATATAATTAGTGACAGAGACCCTAAGTTTACTTCTGAATTTTGGAAAAGCTTATTTGATCTGGTGGGAACTAAACTATCTTTCTCAACAGCTTACCACCCACAGACTGATGGACTAGCTGAAAGAATGATACAGACTTTGGAAGACATGATAAGGAGGTATTGCGCATATTGGATTGATTTCAAAGACAATGATGGTTATACACATGATTGGGTATCATTGTTGCCTGCCTTAGAGTTTGCCTACAACTCCAGCAAGCATTCTACTACTAGCATGTCACCTTTTGAATTAGAAAGAGGCTGGATTCCCCGCATGCCTAAGGACTTGCTCCTAAGCAAAAAGTATTATACTACTCCAACTGCTGATTGGTTTAGAGAGATGATGATTAAAGCTGAGGCCTTTGCAAGCAAATGTGTCAAAGAAGCAGTAGAATACAACAAAGGTAGATGGGATAAAACGCATAAAGATCATGATATCAAGGTTTGGAGACATGGTCTTGATTTCAACAATAAACTTTTCTAACATATCAGGACATAGGAAACTTAAAGACTCATTTGTTGGACCATTTGTGGTCAAGGCTTTGCATGGAAAAAATGCAGTGGAGGTCATTCTGAGCAAAGAGTTTGACAGGAAGCATCCAACCTTCCCAATCAGTCTAGTAAAGAAGTTTATAGATCCCACCGAAAAAATTCCATTGAGAAAGGCACCTGTGGTTGTGATACCACCTTTGCAGGATGTTATGGATGATGTGTCTCACAGGATATTAAACCATAAAATCATTAGAAGGGATGGTAAAGATGTAAGACTCTATCTGGTGAGTTTTAAGGACAAATTAGCTGATAGTGATTTATGGCTGGAAGCTAAGGACATTCAAAACTCTGATATAGTGTTGAGGAGATATAGAGCCTCTAAGAGGGGTAAAAATTCCTCTGAAGAGTAATTTTTTTGGTGGTAGGGAGTGTCAGCCACAAGACAATAAGACTTGTCCAAATGTCTGCACAACTCATATGTTTTGTTGGTATTAGTGGTTAAGTACCAGGCTCACCTTCCATTATTTGACACCAAGGTCACTGGTTCAACCCACAATGGAGACAAGAGTGAATAATGATTAGAAGTTCTAGAATTATATAATAAATTTTGATAATATTTTATAATATTTTATAGGTATGTTTTTATGGGTATTGATTATGGAACTTGAACCTTGATAATGTATATTATCAAGATGAGGATCCTATATAACTTTAAATTAAGTTATGAGGACTCAGATGGGTCCCAAATATTGATATAGAACTTCCCAATATGTTCCATTCCTTTGGGAATAAGTTATAGTAATTACTTTGAGCCATACTCTTTACTCTGTATAAACAAATTGCATAATTTTAATCTTATCCCTCTTTGGGATGTAATTATACTTTAATATACTTCACTGGGCCTTGAGAGCGTCCACTCAGAGGACTCTGAGCTCAGTTGTAAAGTATAGACCATGTAACATCATTGCCAAGAACATACATACCTTATGTGTAAAATATTTGCCAAGGTACTAGGAATTAAGAAGTAAGTACATGCCAAGGCTATCAATCTATGGTTATGTAATCTTTCTGGAGTGTTCTAGGACCTTTGCACCGTACTTTTGACTGATTTTAAGTCCTAGGATCATTTAACTACCCTTTGGGGTATGTAATTTGAACCTTTTGCATTGAAAATCCCCCCCAAAGAGTACTAGTACCCTATCTCTCTTTGGGTATGATGTAATTGGGTTCTGAGCCCTTGAGGACGAAACCAGGGGGAGCCTGGCTCTCCCCTGATTATTCCTTGAGTCCCCTGAGGGCTCCTGTTACCTTAAAAGAGGAGGGTCTTCACCCTATAGCCCCTTCCGGAGTTATTTTTTTATATTATTGATCCAAGAATATGGCAAGAGTTAACACGCCCATTAAAACTTAATCTCAAGAAGAAGATTGACTGGGGCCTTAAACTTTAGTATTATAACCAATTAATAATCAATTTCTCAACTCCAAGTTCGAGTGGTGAGTCCTTTGGAGTTGTAGCATTTATTGCTACCTTAAAGGGTGTGAGTTTACTTTGTAAGCAAGGCTCCT
This sequence comes from Puccinia polysora, assembly GCA_025617555.3. NCBI lineage: Eukaryota > Fungi > Basidiomycota > Pucciniomycetes > Pucciniales > Pucciniaceae > Puccinia > Puccinia polysora. Next base: position 24,825,967 of record CM062647.1, on the reverse strand, counting down.
TTTGGCTTTATTCAGTTAGAGCCAGGTCCCTTATCTCTTTATAGAGATCAAGTTGTGGCCTTTTACTCACAATACCCCAGTATTGTTCAAGTTGTGTTGTTCTGTAACAGTATTACTGTTTTATTAAGTCAATAACTGATTTAATTATTGGTTTTGATCTTAATTTTTGCAGGTTTAACCACAGCCAGTATAGCTATAGAGGTTAAATCCCTGACAAGTCACACCAAGCTGTTTGGAATTGTCTTCCAGGTCTTCTTTAATGCCTTTGAGTTCCATTAGCATTGTCATTTTATCCTTCCAGATGGAGTAGTTTTTGTCTGTGAGAATTGGAACGGCTCCAAGAGCGGCCTTGAGGATGATTCATCTGAATCCATTGTTGCCAAAGCTTGATCCCTCCATTGGTTTGGTTAGAGTGGTTGGGCTGGCCTTTGGCTTTTAACTGTGTTTAATTTCTAAGATTGAAGAATCAACAAAAGAAAACAAGTTTTTAAGGGGTCTAGAAAGAATAAGAATCAGTAGGTGGGAAAGACATGAAGAAAAAGTAGCCAAAGAGAAGTTGAGATTGAGTAAACAAAAATCAAGAAGGCCTAGGTAGATTGCATAAGTGGAGGAAGTTTAGGTAGAGATAGAGAGGGGATGGAAGGGTTCGATGACAGACTGATGATTGATGGTGAGCAGTCATTGTAAATACGCAGTCAGGTGGAACTTTTGAAGTGTTGCAGTTAGTCTTACCAGACAAGCTTGATTGGATTACAAGGCCAAGGGTACAGGGTTGAAGTATCAACAGTTGAGGTTTGGGAAGTTGAGTTTAGTTGAGAATGAGAAAGAGTATAAGTATCAAGATGAAGAAAAAAGAAAAGAGAATGAAGAATTTTCAAGAGAGAAGAAAAGATGAGTGCCCCCCAGTGGTCTGAAGTTGGATGAGTTGAGCAGAGCTTTTGAGCAAGAGTGGTCTGGGTTCCCCATTTAGAGAATGGAGTATTTGCACTGGGGAAGTGGTCAAGTTGCAAGCGTGGTCTTCAAATTTGGCCATGTGAAATGAAGAAGAAAGAGAAGTAAGAAAAAGAAGAACAAAGAAAACAACAAAAGAAGGAAAGAAAAGAAGAAGAAAATGGATCATCTGTGAGTTAGGGTTGTGAGTGCATATATTCAACAGAAACAGCCCTTTGTAGTTGTCTTTGGGACCCCACGGCTCATTTGAGCCATGTAGGTACCTACACAACTACCACACGGTTGGAGCCGTGAATTTAAAATCACCCTTCTAATTATTCTGATTTTTTGGCAAAAAGTAGAAAAATGAAAAAAGACAGAAAAAATTAAAAAAAAAAAATTAAAAAAAAATTAAAAAAAATTAAAAATACAAAATAAAAAAATTAAGCAATTGGCATCTCCATTGACTGTCATAGATTATCCAATGACACAGACTTATTTGATCAAGAGAAAGATCATAATTGACAATCCTTTTTATCATTGAGGAAGTTCCAATCAGATTATAGCAAGACCTATCTTCTGGCGTGAAGATAGCACCAGCAATTGATCTGTGAGATCATTGGCCAAAGTAAATCCTGCCATAATAATCCGGTCAAACAGGCAGGAGGTCATTGATAAAGTGAGCTGAACAAGTTTTGGGAAAACATCTGAAGATCAGAAAGAGGTGATTGCGGAAGAAATAATTTTATTCAATCAAGCAAAGCATTCTTCCTTATCTCAACTTATAACAGAGAAAAAGTAAGCTATCAATTTTCAACATTGCATTTAGAATTATATAAGCTGATGGAATGTCTTGTCCCCAAAACAGTGTCAAAGGAGCTATTGATTGACTCTTTCCTCCCCACCAATTGAGGGAAGGCTTGGATTTTTGTGTTGGAACCAAGTACCAACTGGCATAACAAGATCAAAAAATATGTTGCAAGTAGTGTAGCCCCAACAGAAAGAGCAAGGTTTCCATTGATGTAAATCATCACACACCATAAGTTGTGATTCCCTTTCAAAGCCTTTGCAGCCATGGAATTGCAATGGGCTAAAAGATCTAATCATAATCTAGCACTGCCTTTTTTGGAATGATGAGCAGGAGCAAGGGGGCTGAGCTTGAGCCCCACAGCAAATTCAGTTAGAAGAGAATACAACATACCTCCAGGAACAGAAAAACTTCTGACCTGCCACAGTCAGAACAAAATAAACTACCTGGAGGCAGTAGCAGCAAACAAAATCAAGAACCAGTACAAGTTATTTACTCATGCCCTGGAAATGTACAGGGCCCTCATCAAATTGTTAGTAAGGGACAGATTGACAAAGGAGATGGAGTCCTGGCATCCAACTCAGATAAAGAGGCCATTCATGCCAAAAAAAAGGTTAAAGAAAAAATTACTGGAGGAGGCTACACCTCCACAAGTAGCTTCATGCTCCCAGGAGCCTTTGAGTAACAATCAGCCATCCCCCCCGCTCAGGCTGGGAATAAGAATGAGGAGAAAAGGGGAGCACAGGAACTCCATCTATGGGAAGATGATGAGGATGGCCTGGTCTCTCCAGGGAGGCTTCCAATTCTTAAAAGAAGAGAGGTCCAAAAGGGCCAAGAGGGGTTGAAGTTTTCCTTAGAATCAGAAATTTTGATAGATAAATTTTGAGATATTGTCTTTGATGAGACTCTTTTCTTTAAGAAGGCATTGGTCAACACCAACAAATATTGTATAGAAGGCTTTTCAGCCATAGATAAAAGAAATTCTTTTATTTTTCAGACAGTTTGACTTTGAAATCCATTCTGGCCAGTTATGTGAAAGCTATAGATGACTTGACTAATAGGAAAATAGAGCTAGACTTGACAAAATTGCAGAAAGGTGATTTAAGTAACTTGGATGAAAATTTAAGAAATATTAGTGACTCCTTGAAATAATCATGAAAAGAATTTATGACAATTAAGAAGGATTTCAACTCATTGACCTCCCTGGTGTGACAACTTAGTCATTCATTGGAGCTGTTGGAAAATAAGTTTGATAAAAACTTGAGTTCTGTTAAAGAATATTTATTGAAATTTCAGGTTGTGTCAGAGAAAATGCTGGAGGATTTAAGTACCAATATTGATAAATTAAATTAAAAATTAGACCACAGCCATGAAAAGCTTGTTAGTAGGTTTTTATCCTTGTCCTAAAATAACCACAGTCATTCCATAGAACCCTGAGCCCAAAAAGAGGTGTGGGAAAAAAGCAAAACTGTTTCAGGGAACAATGATCTGGTACAAGATTCTGGTAAAGGTGAGGTTTTTAAGAAGATATTACAGGGATTTCCAAAGATAAATGAATGGACTGATTTCTCTGGGGAGGTTGAGTATGATCATACTTAATTTATTTCATGGATTGAAACCCTGAAAGAGGACACAGGACTGCCTGATAACCTGATTAATAGCAGGTTGAGAATTCTGTTTAAGGGAATAGCCTCAGATTGGTATAGGGACAGAAGAAGTGCAGTAGGTTTACAGGATTGGGACTTTTGAAAAAGAGAAAGAAATTCAAAATTTGGTACCTCTAATTGGAAGAGGAAATTCTTGACTGCGTTCAAAAATGACAGATTCCTGCTAGGAGTCACACCACCAGCAACATGGCTGACCAGGCAGAGGAAAAGGCTTAGAGCATGTGATCCATACCTGGATCAAGATAGTATTAATTTCAATTTGATATCACTGATGGATTGTGAGGTTTCATTTGCTGTAAAGACAAGTATCAAAACTACAGATGATTTCTCAAACTTGATCAATATACTTGAATAAATAGTAGAAGACACATCTTTGGGAAGAAGGAAGTCATACCCTCCTAAGGAAATCCATACAAAAATTGTAACAAGGACAAAGCTCTCTTGAGACCAATCCTGCAAAACACTGACTTTTCTTGTTATACTTCTGGAAAGGCAGGAAACACTTCCAGGCCTTGTCCTCAGAAAGCTAACAAAGTCAATAACATGGAAGCAGAGAAAGGTTAAAAAGTTGAAATGACCTATGATTCTTATGATGACCATATTGAAGAGGAAGATGACAACATTTTTATAGGTTTCATTAATTCAGTCAATGCATTAAATGAATCAGTACAGATGTCTTTGTGTGGTACATCTTGTAAAGTGCTTCTAGATTCTGGTGCTTGAAATTGTATAGTAGGCAAAATTTACTCAGAAAATTTCTGTCAACAGTGGAAAAGGCACTTAATAAAGTCACCCAAGATGAGCCTGCAAAGCTGTTCTGGTACTCTGGTACCCTTGGGAATGGTCAAGATTAGATTATTCCTAGAAGATTTGGCTTTTTTAATCAAGTTTGTAGTTATTGATGATACTGAAATTGATTATTTCATAATCAGGAGTGACTACATGAAGAGTTACTGTTTCAGCTTGATTCATGAGAAAAATTCTTCATAATTTACAATTGGAAACACTGAAAAATTTTATTTCAGTAAGTCTGATAACAATTTTGTAAGTAATGTTTCAAAGGAGAATTTTTAAAATGAGCTCATCAGAGATTCCAGATCAGTAATTCATTAACAGAAGAGGAAAAGAATGATCTATTTTCCCTGCTTTTTGAACACCAAAACACTTTTGCAATGGTGAATCAGCCTTTTGTTTCAATCATAGGACATGAGGTTAAGATCACTTTGACCATAGATAGACCATATCCCCCAGCTTTGAGAAAAAATCCTTTCCCTGCTAGCCCTAGGAGAAAAGAGGCACTGAAAGAACATATAGATACAATGCTGAAATTGAATGTAATAAGGAAACTAGGTGCTAATGAAGATGTGGAAATAACAACACCTCTTATTATAGCCTGGAACAATGGAAAATCACAGATGGTTGGATATTTCAGGGCACTAAATTCCTATACAACCCCTGATAAATATCCAATGCCAAAGATTTTTGATTCATTGAGTAAATTACACCAAGCTAAGTAAAGTTCTTTTATGGATTTTCTGAAATTTTTTCATCAGAATTTTGTGGACCCAGATAGCAGGAAGTTCCTAAGGATAGTATGCCACCTGGGAGTGTTTGAGTATCTGAGAATGCCTTTTGGTGTCAAAAATTCCCCATTCCACTTTCAAAAGATGATGGACTTGGATTTTCACGGAGAATTGATGCAGAACTGGTTGATAATCTACATAGATGATATAATTATATTTTCAGAAAAATTGGGTGAACATAAAGAAAGAATTTCAGTAATCCTTAACAAAACAATAAATATGAATAATAAAATATCCCTGACTAAATGTTCATTTTGATTCAATGGATTGAAAGCTTTAGGTCATATTGTGAGTGTTTTGTCCCTTGGTATAGATCAGACCAGAGTCGCTGCTGTATTACTGAAGCCAATACCTAGAAATACTGAGGAAATGAAAAGTTTTCTGGATTTTTCAGGGTACTATAGACTCCACATTAGAGATTTTGGAGTAATATATTCAATTTTTTATAAGCTCTGTAGTCCAAATGTGTCATTTGGAATGAAAAAGCAGAGGCTAAAAGCCTATGAATTACTTAGGACAATTTTGAAAACTCCACCACTATTATTTCATCCAGATTCTAAGAAACCATTTAAGCTATATTTAGATGTGTGTATGGAAGGTCTTGAGGCTGAATTGCACCAAGTACATATAGTAAATGATAAGCCAGTTGAAGGACCAATCTTTTTTATATCCAGAAAGCTCAAAGATAGTGATAAAAGATATGGTGCCTCACAGTTAGAGTGTTTGTGTTTAGTATGGGCATTAGAAAAATTATATTACTACTTGGATGGATTTCAGTTTGAGTTCATTACTTAATTTACAGCTCTTAAGTCTCTACTGAACCTGAATACCCCCAAAAGGCATATGTTGAGATGGCAGATTGCCATCCAAGAATGGAGAGGTTCTATGACAATATTTCACAGGGAAGGGTTGAATATACATAAGAATGCAGATGGTTTATCACAATGGGCACTAACCAATTTTCAGCCTACTAGATGCCAAGGACCTCACTCCTTCTAGCTACTAGAGGTGATAGAAAGTTTGGATCAAAAATAAGATAAAATGCCAGGTATGTGATTTGGCTAAAAGGGTTAAATTTATTTATACATTTATAAAATAAATTTAAATGGAGGGGCCAAGACCTTAATGGGGTTTTTGAGCCCTCCGGAACACAGGTATATGTCTTTTAAGGACAATATAGGAGCAATTGTGGTGCCTGTGGGGTTGACAAGGATTCCTTTCAAGAAGGGTGTGTGTGATTTCCTTGGGGCATAGGTTATGAAAAACCTACAAAAGGGGTATAAGTCAGCAGTATCACTTACTAGGTCTAGGTCCGGACTTATTCTTGATGAATGGGCCAATATTCAAGGATTTAGGGTGCTGGAAGTTGGTACTGGGGCAGGCTGAATGTTTGGTTGTTGATTTTGGCCAAAAACAGGGATTCAGGAATTATGGTCTAAGATTTTATCAGAAAGTTGTCCAGGATCACACACTTATTTCTTCTAAGGGTTTGATGGCTTGAGGAAGAAAATATCTGAAGCAATAATGACTATATAACTGAATGAATCTGTTAGAAATGACTGGGGGAAGGGCCTCTATTTATATCGTTTGGGTCCCCTCTTGGTACAGTCCTTTTACCAGCCAAAGGAGGGTGACCCAGGCTATTTCTGAGGCCAGGGAGCCATCAGTGTGTTCGTGTGGACCTGCTCTAGTCACTACAGAGGTACAGGAAGCCCTATGTCATCATGCTTGGGGCTTGATACACGTTTCCAAGCCTCAAGTGATATCATTGTACCAGCCATGTATCCTGATTTGAGGCTAATAATTTAAGTACAGGCCCTTGTTTACTGAGGCTAGGGACTTGGAAGTATGTCCTAGACCTCTGAAACCTGTTCGCAACTTCTATTTTGAGGACTTATTGGTCATTATTGGTTGTGTATGGGCTAATTTGTACTTTAACAGCCACAAATACATACAGGGGCCTTTCTTCCTTAATTGGGTGATACAGGGTGTATCTGAGGTTTGGGGACTTTTTGGAGTGTTCTGGCCCGAAGCAGGGCATCTACTGTAGCTATTGTGACTGTCTTGGGGTGCTGCAGTATCTTCTTAGTACTGCAATAGGGCTGTAACATTCCTTTTTGGGAAAATTACAGGAGCCCTGTATCTTCTAATGTGTACATATTACATTTAGGGTGATACAGGGTTTATCTGAGGTTTGGGGGCTTTGGGAGTGTTCTAGCCCGAAGCAGGACATCTGCTGTAGCTATAGTGGTTGTCCTGGGGTGCTACATTATCCTCTTAGTACTGCAATAGGGCTGTAACATCCCTTTTTGGAAAATTACAGGAGCCCTGTATCTTCTAATGTGCACATATTACATTTTGGGTGATACAGGGTTTATCTGAGGTTTGGGGGCTTTGGGAGTGTTCTAGCCCGAAGCAGGACATCTGCTGTAGCTATAGTGGTTGTCCTGGGGTGCTAAAGTATCCTCTTAGTACTGTAATAGGGCTGTAACATCCCTTTTTGGGAAAATTACAAGAGCCCTGTATCTGCTAATGGGTACATATCACAATGGGTAAATATTACATTAGGGTTCAGGGCCCTAAATTCCGAATTTGTGGTGGGTAAGCTTACATAATTATGGGTTTCTGACCAAACTTTTGGTCAGAAACAAGTACTTGCGGATGTTACAAGCAAGGGTACATGAGTGAGCATAGTTCTACCTGAAGGAGTCGGAAATGGGTGGTGGTGCCAGTGGATGACCCTACCTAAATTGGCACCACAAATCCATTTTTTTAATAATATTTTTGGATTTCTTACAAATTAAGGCTTTATTCCTTATTTTTATTTTATTTTATTATTTCCGTATTTATTTATTAATTCATTTATATTTTATTTGTTTTAGGCTTTAGTCAGTTGGCTCTGAATAGTAGCCAGTTGACACCAATGACATAACTAAAGCTACTTATGAACCTGGAGATACTGTTGGTACATTACCTAACATGGCCATTTCAATGAGTAATTTTGCACAGATATTCTGGGATTCTTTATTTGACTCTTATTCAAATAAAAAAAATACTTCATTACTAATAGAAATTCTGCAATCAAATTTTAATATACAATAATTGGTTGAAGGAATAGATTCAGGATGGAGGAAGGAACTACTTGATGGTATATTGGTGCTTTTAGATGGTTTTTTATATCATAAGTCAGCCCAATGCTGTTCTTCAGTATTGGTAAATGATGAGCATATACAGTTATTGATGACTGAATGCCATGATAAAATCTGTTTAGTAAATCTATCTAAAGAAAAAAAAATAGATAGAATAAATGAGTTAGCTTGGTGGCTAAGTTGGAGGAACATTGTCTCTGACTACTGTGACTCTTTTGAAAGGTTCCAAAAGTCCAACATGTCCACAGGAAAGAGATATGGCCTACTTCAGTCAATAGAAGAACCAAAGGAACAGTGTTCCACTATGAATATGGACTTTTTATCTGGACTACCACTAGGAGGGAAAGTTAATAATAATTGTGAACTAGCAATAGTTGATAGGTTCTCTAATAGAGCTAGTTTTCTACCATGTTGCAAGGACATTTCTGCAATTGATATAGCTTTATTATTCTGGAACATAATTGTAAGTGATGTGGGTTTTCCACAGAACATAATTAGTGACAGAGAACTTAAATTTACTTCTGGATTTTGGAAGAGCTTATTTGATCCGGTGGGAACTAAACTATCTTTCTCAACAACTTACCACCCACAGACTGAGGGCCTATCTGAAAGGATGATACAGACTTTGGAAGACATGATAAGGAGGTATTGTACATATGGGATTGATTTCAAAGACAATTATGTATATACACATGATTGGGTATCATTGTTGCCTGCCTTTGATTTTTCCTAAAACTCCAGTAAGCATTCAACCACTAACATGTCACCTTTTGAATTGGAAAGAGGTTTGATTCTGTGCATTCCCAAGGATATTCTCCTCAGAAAGAGTATTATACTTCATCCAACTGCCAATTGTTTTAGAGAAAGGATGATTAGAACTGAGAGATTTGCAAGCAGATTTGTCAAGGAAGCAGTAGAATACAACAAAGGTAGATGGGATAAAACCCATAAAGATCATGATATGAAGATTGGAGACATGGTCTTCATTTCAACAATAAAAGTTTCTAACATAGCATAGAAAACTTAAATACTCATTTTTTGGATCATTTTTAGTCAAGGCTTTGCATGGGAAAAATGCAGTGGAAGTCATTCTGAGAAAAGAGTTTTACAGGAATCACCCAACTTTCCCAATCAGTCTGGTAAAAAAGTTTATACAACCTTCTGAAAACCTTCCATTGTGAAAGGCAACTGTATTTGTAATCCCACCTCTGCAGGATGAGGTGGATGATCTACCTCACAAGATATGGAACCATTAAATCATTAGAAGGGATGATAAAGATTTAAGACTCTATCTGGTGAGGTTTAAGAACAAAATAGCTGATAGTGATTTATGGCTAAAAGCTAAGGACATTCAAAACTCTGATATATTATTGAGGATATATAGAGCCTCTAAGAGGGGTAACAATCCCATTGAAGAGAAATTTTTCTTTTGTTAGTAGGGAGTTTCAGGCACAAGACAATTAGATTTGTCCGAATTTCCGCACAAATCATATGTCTTGTTGGTATAGTGGTTAAGTACTAGGCTTATTTTCCATTATTTGACACCAAGTTCACTGTTTCAACCCACAATAGAGCCAAGAATTAATAATTATCAAGATTTTTAGAATTACATGATTAATTTTGATAATATCTTATAATATTTTATAAGTATGTTTCTATGAGTATTGATTATGGAATTATAACCATGATAATATATATTATCAAGATGGGGATCCAATGTAACTTTGAATTAAGTTATGAGGACTCAGATGCGTCCCAACTATTGATATATAAATTCCCAATATGTTCCATTCTTTTGGGGAAAAGTTATGGTAATTACTTCAAGCTTTACTCTCTACTCTGTATTAACAAATTGCATAATTTTAATCTTACCCTTCTTTGGGATTTAATTATACTTCAATATAATTCACTGAGTCTTGAGAGAGTCCACTAAGAGGGCCCTGAGATCAGCTGTAAAGTGTAAACCATTTAATATCATTTCCAAGAATATACATACCTTATATGGATAATATCTGCCAAGATACTAGGAATTAAGAGATAAAATGCCAAGGATATCAATTTATAGGTATTTGATCTTTCTGGGGTGTTCTAGGACTTCTGCACCTTTCTTTTGACTGATGTTAAGTCCTAGGATCATTTAACTAACCTTTGGGGTATGTAATTAGAACCTTTTACATTGAAAAACCCCCCAATGAGTACTAGTACCCTATCTCTCCTTGGATATGATTTAATGGGGTTCTGAGCCCTTGAGGACAAAACCAGGAGGAGCCTAGCACTCCCCTGATTATTTCTTGATTCCCCTGAGGGCTCCCGTTACCTTAAAAGAGGAGGGTCTTCACCATATAGAACCTTCCTCAGTTATTTATTACAAATTATTGATCCAAGGAAATGGAAAGAGTTAAAAAGCCCATTAAACTTATTCTCAAGAAGAAGATTGACTGGGGCCTTAAAGTTTAGTATTATGATCACTTAAAAATCAATTTCTCAACTCCAAGCTTGTGTGGTAAATCATTTGGAGTTGTAACATTTATTGTTACCTTGAAGGGTGTGAGTTTACTTTGTAAGCAAGGCTCCTTTTGGCTTTATTCAATTAGAGCCAGGTCCCTTATCTCTTTATCAAAATCAAGGTGTGTCCTTTTACTCACAATACTCAAGTATTGTTTGATTTGTGTTGTTCTTTAACAGTATTAATTTTTCATTAATTCAATAACTGATTTAATTATTGGTTTTTATCTTAATTTTTGCAGGTTTAACCATGGCCAAGTTTAGCAGCATAGGCTAAATAACTGACAAAAGGGGCCCAGAAGAGATCAGATTCAGGCAGTATTTATTTATTGTTCCTGGATGAGAATGGAAGAATCCAATGTTCTTTCATTGAAGGGAGCATAAATGAAAGAGTATTTATAAACAACTAGAGAACCACCATTTGGGCCATTGAGAAGTAATAATATTTAATAAGATAAAGAAGATGGAAATGTTAGAGGATAGAAATTTAACAATATTATCACTAAAGCTATGATTAATGAAATTTGTGTACTATGAGCTTCCAGAAAACTTTCCGTATTTTTCACCAATTTTTTCCTGTTGTTCAGAATTTTTGTCCTCTTGTTTCTTGTTTTTTTCCTCCTTTTTTTTGTCCTGAAGTTAATTTGAAAAAGTCAGTCATTCTAAATGAGCTGTCCTGCTTTTTTATTTCACCTTTCCTATTTTTAATGATAATTTTTTCACACTTGAATTTTTGCAGACAACATTTCAAGTATAATTTAATGAAAAAACGCCCCAAGGTATTTTTATTTCATTTTTTTAAAATCTAAGCTTACTTTGTTGAGTAAAATAAAGCAAAAATGCAGAGAAAACCCCAAAAAAATCAAAACTCAAATGGATTTAATTGAGATAACTACTGGGTTCTTTGATGATTTTGCCTGTCATTGGTTTCATGTCACCACATGCTTTATAAAATGTTTGACAATGAATAAAACATTCTTGTGCCACTTCAAAAGTTATCTTCTCTTCAATAGCACCATAAATTGATGTGGAAAGATCCATGAAACTTTTGAAATTTTTGTGCTTGATGTGAATTTTCATAATTTTGAAGACAAGCTTGATTGGATTCATCATTGGTGACTAATTGGGGAGGAATTCAATTTTGGCTTCTTTGCTTTATTCCTTCATGATTTGGCAGATTGAAAAAAATCTTCACGCCAACAGATGGGTACATTCTCCATAAGTATGATTGATTTTGGTGAGCAATTGTCATGGAGGCAGGAGAGTTTGTGATTTCCAAAGAAGCCAGACCACCTTTTTTCTTACCATCTTCCTTGATTAATTTTTAATAGATTATTCTGGAGTTGGCCATATATCCAATGAGATGAATTATGCTCCCCCTGGCATTTGTTTCCAGGGAAGCAGCCTGGCCTAGTATTCAGTAATTAAGGATCAAAAAACTAAGTAAGTATACATAAGTAAGTATACATAAGTAAGTAAGTAAGAGTAATTAAGTAAAAAAAATTAATAGCAGAAACAATCTTACCAGAAATTAAAAACCCATGAGTGGGCTGAGTCTGGGAATTGAACCCAAAATCATCAATGAAGATCAAATTCCTTCCTACATCAGTGACATAATTGAGCACAAAGTCATGTTGCTGCTGTAGGAAGGAAGCTTCATTCAACTTGCAAGGTACTGGCATCACCATCTTCTAGATTTTTTCAAGGCTCTTGAGTAGCTTCTGGATGGATGGGATTGAGATGGCAATGTTGATTTTTTTTTTGATGTGAATGGCCAGATCCTTCCATTGAATGGAAGGATTTTCTTCAAGTTGCATCAATTTGGATGCAATAAAATCTTCTTCAAGTTGAAATCTTGCACCTCTTGAAGCAGTTGATTGATTATTTTTTCCATTCCTTGCTTGATTTATTATCCTGAAAACTTTCCAATCCAATATTCAAAAAATCTTTGCAACCTAAAATTGATTCTTTTTCTTATTCAAGATGTTTTTCTCCACAATATTCCTCACCTCACCACTAATTGGTTTATATATTTGTTGGACTTGGCTGGTTTGTTTTTTGCCTGTTTTTTCTTATCTTTTTTTTCTTCAGATTTATGAATTCCTCCAAAATGAATTGATTGGAAAGAAGGTTCCAATGGGCCTCTTTGATTTAATTTGAATGATCTTCAATCTATTCCTGATATTTCCTTTATTTTTCATCATTATACTTCTTTTTGGGGCTACTATTGTTGTTTTCCATTCTGATCTTATCCAAAAAAAAAGTACTTACTTACTAGGATGGAAGGATTAGAATTTACTGAGTTCAATTGAGGTTTGATTGAGTGGAAAGACTTAAGTAAGTAAGTACTTACCAGGACTTGATTTTATGGGTTCATTGATGGAGCCAAAGCTATGTGGGTTGGTCAACAGATGCAAAGCAAATGGCTTGATGTCTTGACCAGTTTAAGAAAAACCCAGACAGGAAGCCTGGTACAGGAAACCTGTCATGGCATGTGTTTTGAAATGAATTTTAACTGCACCCGTCTTGTTTTTTCCCAGATCTGTCTGCATTTTTCAGGAGCTTCTCCAGATGGAAATGCATGCCAAAAAATGCAGACATTTCTCTGGAAACTGAGAGTATCAAGAGCTTGGTATATGAATCAGATGGTGAGGCTGGAAGACTATAGGTTCCAGAAATAAACTTGGACTAGATAACAAAAAGTATCCATACATATAAGTGGTAGTGTCATCTCAAGGTGTCATAATCATACAGGAATGAGAATAATAATTGGTTGAGAAATACTAAAGGTACTGCAAACATACAAGATAATAATTTGGTATATAGGTGCCCTGAGAAGAGTTGTTGAGTTGAAATGATGAAGAGATCCAAAAATAAACATTTTATAGGCCTTTGGGTTTTAAAATATGTGGGCACTTATGTATGTGCCACCTACAGGTGTAATACAAATGGGATGCACATAGGGGCCTCTATGGCCAATTTGAAATCTACACATAGCATGCAGGCCTGTGTTGATGTCACTGATTTTTGGAAACTGGCCTCAAAAAATGCAAAATAATTCATTTGGGAAAATGGCCACGCTGGATAAATGGGATTGAGGGGCCATCATTGGGCCTCCTCTGTGTTTTGGACATACTTGGCCAGCTTGGCTGGCCTTCCAAAGCTGTCATTAATGGATTTGGGGCTGGGAAAGCCTTTTGGGTCAATCCATCACCCATTGTGCGGCCCACTTTGGGCCACGTTTTCTTTCTTTCAGCATTTTTTAGGGGGCAGAAGGACTCCAAATGGAATCCCGCAACCCCAGCTGATTGCTGCAGCCACAGGGTAGCTGCCACAACTGGACTATCCCCTGACCTACATTGCTTCAAGGGAGGGGACAAAGCAACAAGCCTGTTGCATTGGTGCAACTGGAAGATGGGGGGGACCTGATCACCTCCCCACCATTGCAACTGGATTGGGATGGTTTCAGAAAGACAACCAGTCAGGTGGGGGTGACCTGATCACCCCCCCCCCCCCCCACAGCCACAGGGGCCTTCCCCCCCCCCCCCCCCCCCCATCACCAAGGGGGAGGAACAATGGGCTGGTGTGGACCTGACCACCCCCCACCTTGCAACAAAAATTCCCTTGGGGCATTGACCCCCAGGGTTCTGGGGGGGATTTGACCCTCCTCTCCAGGAAACCAGGAAAAATAGGGAGGGCATCACACATGTTGTGGCCACCACTCTTTGATTATTTGGGTTGGAACAGGGGGATCTGGGGCCCAGCCTGGCCCATTTCTAGAAAAACAGGCTGGGGTTCAAATTTCACCAAGGATGTAGGTTGGGAACTGGTTGGATACAACCAGTCTGGTTGAAAATATTTTCTTTCAAGATTGTTTGAGCACCACCCAAATAGCCTTTTTTTTAAACAAAAATAGCATTCTGGGAACCCCCTAAAGCCCCTCATGTGGCACCCCCTAAAGCCCCTCATGTGGCACCCCCTAAAGCCCCTCATGTGGCACCCCCTAAAGCCCCTCATGTGGCACCCCCCAAAGCCTGCTTGGCACATATCCAGCCATTTCTTGAAACACAGCCAATTTTGGGTGGTTTGGGCCATATTTTGACTTGGCCACACCCGCCAAATTTATGATTGGGGGCATTTTATTTTTCTTTTATTTTCTTTTCTTCAAAGAACTTATAATTACAATTTTTTTAATTAGAAAAAGAAAAAAAATTGGGTCAGAAGGGTTGAGGTGAAGAGGAAAATAGCAAGGGATAGAGGATTAAGGTGTTTTTCAACAGCTTGGCCTTGGACAATTGAAACTTGGCTGTGCAACAAGATCTGCAGTGCAAAAAGGTGCAGAAACCAAGACCTCTGGGCACTGTGCCAAGTGGGAATTGGGAGTGTTCTCAGATGAGATTTTAATACCATAATACAATGTTATTCCTGGAAGCAAGAGGCATGCAGGCAGGTATTGAACAGAAAAGGGGCTGTTTCAACCCCTTGCAGTTGGATACATCCCATTTGGACCAGAAGGCTCCAGTCAGGATGGCCAGGGTCAAACAACAAGTGGGCTGTTTGAGGACAAACCAAGTAGCTAGGCTTTTAGAGCTTGTGGATCTCTTTTGGGGATGAAATATTGCCTTTTCTTTTGTTTTATAATGGCCCCACAAGAGGAAAATCTTTTGTATCTAAGTATGTGTCCTCCCTGCTCTTTTCCAATCATTAATTAATATCCATCCAACATTGCAGTGCTCCAAAAACTAAACTATAGCCATCATACTCACTTTTTCTATTATAAGGACAGATTCAACCCTCAAAATAACCTCAAAAATAAATTCTAAACCAAATATAACCTATATTCACCCAGCCAATGTACCCCTCTATCTCTCACCAATTAGAAGATACATCTAAAATCAACCCTGCCCTACCCATATCCACAACCAGGTGTCACAGATCAGTGAAGGACACATAGACATACCAGGGAAACTCCCAGAAAATGCAATTAAAATCTTTTATAAACAAAAAACCACAACTTGGCCAAAATATATGTATACCAGAAGTAATTATGGTAATCATTCAGCACAGATTTAACCACAAGGCAGCCAGGATGGAAAACCTATGGAATGTTCCAGAACTGCAGTTCCACTGTACCACCCACAAGTCAACTACTCCAAAAACCTAGAGCCACAAGTCAGCCAGCAACACATTTTACCACCCATCACAACTTTGGTGAAAGGTGGCACACCCCCTGATTTCTATAAATAGAGGTCCTCTGTCCAGCCATTTTTCCCCCCATCCCCCCAGGTCCTCAGCCTGAAGAGGTCCCCCCTTATAAAAGGTAGTAAACCCTTATGAAGGGTACTAAACCCTTATAAAGGGTACTGAACCCTTATAAAAGGTACTAAACCCTTATAAAAGGTACTGAACCCTTACAAAAGGTACTAAACCCTTATAAAAGGTGCTAAACCCTTATAAAAGTTATTAAACCCCTATGAACAGATTTTAACCATCACCAACCATAACCAACCCTTATAAATTATATCACTACCATCATCCACCATTACCCCATACTTTGACCATCATCCATCACCACCACTCATGAACCATTACCCCATACTTTGGTCATCCTCCATCATCACCCATCACCATCATCACCTAATTTGACCATCATCCATCATCATCAATCATCATCATCATCATCATCCATAATCATCATCACCATCCATCATCATCATCACCATCCATCATCATCATCACCATCCATCATCATCATCACCATCCATCATCAAAATTACCATCCATCATCATTGATCACCATCATCATCCACTTTGATCATCATCATCATCATCCATCATCATCCATCACCATCATCACCTACCTTGACCATTATCAATCACCACCATCATCACTAGCCATCATCATTGTCATCAATCATTATCCTCACCCACCTTGAGCATCATCATCCACCATCACCCATCCATTCTGTCAACATCATCAATCCATCCTATCATCATCAACCTTCACCACCATCAGTTATCAAGTGTAGTCTCAACAATTTTCAACCTTATTTCAATTATCACCTGTAAAATCAAAGGAGTATCCATCAGTAACCAATAAAACAAGGGATAAAAAACATAAAGGATAAGACTATATAAATGATTCTTCCCTTACTCAGCTTCTTTCATCCAATTCACCCATCTGTTCCACTGCTTCTTTCTTATCAAGCTTGAAAATATTGATCCTAGGTCTGATAGATACTACTATAGTAGCAACTCTATCTGAAAATAAGCCAAAAATCTCTTTTCTTTTATTGTTTTTAGACTTACTATAGTTCTTATAGCAGCAGGCAATTCAAATCCACCCTTAGTATTCTTCTATCATAGAAATAGTTGTATTAATAAATTACCCCTAATGTGACTTCCAGAAAGCTATTTGCTAAAATTTACCCATTTCAAAAGGAGTCTCTACATCTGGTGTCCCAATAGTGGCCAATTACCTTCATTATGGATCAATAAACTCAGGCTCATCAGCTAGAAAGAAACTACTAGTAACCATTCAAAACCAAGGATTTGAAACACCTTTTAGAGAAAGGATCAAGAACCTAGTCAGTAAAATAAACAAAAACCTCTTATTTGATCAAGAAAAAATGGCCTCAGAAGAACCAACCACAACAGATATCACCATGGAAAGGTAAAAGGAGCAGGAAAAAAATATTATGGATCTGTCTAAGAAACTCAAGGAAACAAGGTATGAAATATCAACAATAAAAAACTAACTTGGTGATATATCCCAGATGCTCAATATTTTCATGGAGAAAAATCAGGAAAGTACCATGCAAGGAATACCAGAAACCCCATTTGCCCAATCAGTTAGGGTCCAGACCTCCACTGCTAGGACTGGAATCAGACAAGGCCCAGTCAGAATATTTTCAGAATCAGACCCACCAGAGGATATTCTAGAGGCCAATACCTTCCCCAATCAAATTTAAGATGAAATTAACCATCAGCACTCCCAGTTCATCCCTATGGACCTTTACCAATGAAACAATACTATGTAAATCCCCCCTCCAACAACCCCTAGGATAAATTTTTTTCAGAGTGGATTAGTTTTAGATACTTCCAAAGCCCAGCTTGAATTCAATGGAACTGAGGCAGAACTCTTTATTAAAAGGATTGAAGAATTTTGAGAGCTTCATGGTGCTGGAGAGAAATACTTGGCCTTGAATTTACCTTTTATCATCAAGGACTTCAAACTTGAGGAGTCTTTGGAGAACATGGAGGGACATGAAACCAGGAACTTGGAGCTCCTAAAGAAAGAAATGAAAAGGAATTTGGGAAGGGCCACTCCTCACAGGATTTTCAATGAAAAATCCAAACCTAACCTACTCAAACACACCCAGGAGAAAAGAGGAATTAGCACCAAATAAGAGTACAGGAAGTTTCTTCTGAACTATGAATAAATTTTTTTCTACTTCATTAGGATGGGGTATGACAATGATAATTTGGAGAAAGGTGACATACTTGGGTAGGCCTTATCATTGGAACTCAAAAGGGAAGTCACTAGAGACCTGGTTCAAGCAAGTAAAATTAGAAAATCTCTTAATGAATGTTATTTGGCCCCTGAATTGGAAATACTGAAGGATCATGTGGAAACAGCCCTGGCCCTATTGGATATTTCTGAAGGAAATGAACCAACCCAAGAAAAGAAAGAATTCAAGAAAGAGGTGAAATTTTAGCAAACTGTTTACAACAAGGATGCTATCAAACAGCTAAAGGACCAAGTTAACAAACTCATGACTGCTCTCAACAACCAGAAACCAACCCCACCACCGTTTGACAGGGAAATAGGACTAAAACCCTATATGGCGCCAGGAGTCCCCTTCCTTTCTCCAAGATAGCCTCTAAAATTTTATTATTGCAGAGATGAAACTCACACTTCCTATAATTGTACAGAACTTAGTGATGACATAAAATCTAAGAAGTTCATTAAGCTAGGTCAAAACTAGTACTACTCAAACCAAAAACCTATCTCAAATAACACACCTGAAACATTGAAGGAATTGGTCAACAAGTTTCATGCCTCAAATCAACCAAGATAAGAAACCACAAACCAACCAAAACCAGAGGAGAAGACAGCTCCAGTATCTGCAGTCATTCAAGTTGGTGAATGGGGCTCCTGTCAACCAAAACATTTCAAAATCCCAGAAAACTTACAACAGATCCATTTTGGTATGAGGAAATAGCCTAGACTTAACCCCTCCCAAAACAACCAGACAGGGACAGAGGATAAAGCAGATGTTCCAAATTAAAAGAAGGCATGCAAGGCCCCAAGGGAGAGGAGACCAAGCTACCCGGGAGCCTGGATAGAGGATGACCACAAAGATTCAACTTCAGAAGAGGAGGAACTCTTTCCCATCCAAGAAGAATCCACAAGCAGGGAAAGGAATACCAATGAAAATGTGGATCCTGAAGCTGAGAGACCCCCAAAAGACCTCAAAATATCAAACAGTTTGGATGAGCTTAGTATTGGGGCAATATTGAAGAAGAAGATACCCAAGCAAACTTTTACACTCATCCTGGAGGTCTCACCCGTATTTCTCCAAGTACTTCAGAAGACCAACACTGAGGAGGGGAATACATCAAAACTTCCTGTAAAAGATAGCAGGAAGTTTAAAGCTTTTCAATGCCATTTTTAACCAGAGGAAAAAGATGAATGGTATGCACTCAGGGAAAATATTACCAATGCTTGTCATCTTTGGTTTATAGACATTTGGATCAATAACAGAAAAGTCAGAGCCTTGGTTGATAGTGGAGCTGAACTCAATTTCATCCCTGGAAACTTTCCCAAAAAAGTAGGACTGGTAACCAAGGAAATTCTGATTAACATCACTGGAATTGGAGGAAAATCAACACCTCTGATTGGAATAACAGAAAGGAACCCATTTGAAATTGATCCAGGTGAACCAAGATTTTCTAAATTCTTTGAAGCAAGAGGGAGTGGTCACACTTTCCTTGGGAGACCTTTCTGGGCTTACTATAAGGTCAGGTTGGAGCAGTCTCAAAAGAGGAAAGAAATCCCTAGCTAAGAGCTACCCAGAGGGGGAAGGTTATGTATACCAATTTTAAAACCAGTTCAAGCAGTATGGGAAATGAAGCCACCAAGAAGATTCAAAAGGGCTGTAATAAAACTTAGGAAGGTTCAATTGGAGGACCTGATTGGAACAGATGAAGATATGGAAGAAGGAGAAATTAAGGAAGACTTCAAGAGGAATGCTGGTGAAGTCAAGATGGAACTGGACCAGTCACCAACTCAATTTCAAGAACTGGAATGGGGAAGGGGTCTGGAACAGAAAGAAGAACTGGATGTTTTCACAGGAATCCCTTTGGAGGAACGGCCACCAAAAGAACAATCAAGGAATTTTTTCCACAAGGCTTACTCACAATGGGTCACTCAAGAAGAAAACCCATCCAACAAAGCCACAATGGAGAATCCACATGGCTGGGGACTTACCAAATTAGAATTCATGGATATACTTATGGGCATTGGAGCCTTTGGTTTTCTCAAGAACAGAGATTGGTATTTGGATTATGGGTATATCTCCCCAGATCTCATGATAGGGTTGTATTAACAGGAGTTGTGGGCCAAATATTGGACCAAATGACTTATAATTTGGAAGGAAGAAAGTATTCAAAGGTATCGGGACCATTTAAAGAAAATATTACATCACCTTCTTGACCAGTTTTGGTCATGAAATCATCCTCCTACATCTGGTACAGCATTAAACTGCTTTAATTTTTCCTGATTCTTTTTTCCATTTGTATTCCTAATAAAAGGAGGAGAGGGTTTTCATATTTATAAGCGGGAAGGAGGTCAGTATGGTTTTCAAATATATATATATATATATATATATATATATATAGAAAATGTAAAAGATAAAACAAAGAGAGAAAACTCAAAGTTTAAATCTTAGTCAAAAAAAAATAATGAATAAATAAATAAATAAATAAATAACTTGATAAATAAATAAATGAATGAATGAATGAATGAATAAATAAATGAATAAATAAATAAATAAATAAATAAATAAATAAATAAATAAATAAATAAATAAATAAATAAATAAATAAATAAATAAATAAATAAATAAATAAATAAATAAATAAATAAATAAATAAATAAATAAATAAATAAATAAATAAATAAATAAATAAATAAATAAATAAATAAATAAATAAATAAATAAATAAATAAATAAATAAATAAATAAATAAATAAATAAATAAATAAATAAATAAATAAATAAATAAATAAATAAATAAATAAATAAATAAATAAATAAATAAATAAATAAATAAATAAATAA
This sequence comes from Puccinia polysora, assembly GCA_025617555.3. Classification (NCBI taxonomy): domain Eukaryota; kingdom Fungi; phylum Basidiomycota; class Pucciniomycetes; order Pucciniales; family Pucciniaceae; genus Puccinia; species Puccinia polysora. The sequence goes on along the minus strand of CM062647.1, from coordinate 24,804,979 downwards.
ATAAATAAATAAATAAATAAATAAATAAATAAATAAATAAATAAATAAATAAATAAATAAATAAATAAATTAATAAATAAATAAATAAATAAATAAATAAATAAATAAATAAATAAATAAATAAATAAATAAATAAATAAATAAATAAATAAATAAATAAATAAATAAATAAATAAATAAATAAATAAATAAATAAATAAATAAATAAATAAATAAATAAATAAATAAATAAATAAATAAATAAATAAATAAATAAATAAATAAATAAATAAATAAATAAATAAATAAATAAATAAATAAATAAATAAATAAATAAATAAATAAATAAATAAATAAATAAATAAATAAATAAATAAATAAATAAATAAATAAATAAATAAATAAATAAATAAATAAATAAATAAATAAATAAATAAATAAATAAATAAATAAATAAATAAATAACAAAAAAGGAGAAAATAATAGAGATGAAGCAGTAGGCATTTGGTTCCATCCACTTAGCCAAGGGAATGTGTAGGCAGTATCATCTTCAAAAAAAAGAAATTTTTTTTCTCCAAAACCAGTTGAAGAAAGTGGCCCTAAAAAAATGGGGGAAAGAGGTCAAGAAAATCATGGGGGGCTCCATATTCTCCAAAGGGAAGGATGTCCATTAGATCCTATCTGTCATCTATGAGACAATTAGAGTTGTCTAAATTTCTGCACAACTTATATATCTTGTTGGTATAGTGGTTAAGTACTAGACTTATTTTCCATTATCTGACACCAAGTTCACTGTTTCAACCCACCATAGATTCAAGAATTAATAATGATCAATAGTTTCATAATTATATAATAATTTTTGATGATATTTTATACTTTTTTATAAGTATGTTTTATGAGTATTGATTATGGAATTAAAACCCTGATAATATATATTATCAAGATGGGGATCCAATATAACTTTAAATTAATTTATGATGAATCAGGAGCGCCCCAACTATTGATTTAGAACCTCCCAATATTCTCCATTCTTTTGGGGACAAGTTATAGTAATTACTTCAAGCCATACTCTCTACTCTGTATAAACAAATTGCATAATTTCAATCTTATCCTTCTTTGGGATGTAATTATACTTCAATATACTTCACTGAATCTTGAGAGCTTCCACTCAGAGGGCCCTGAGTTCATCTTTAAAGTATAAACCATGCAATATCATTTCCAAGAATATACATACCTTATATGTACAATATCTACCAAGCTACTAGGAATTAATAAATAATTACATGCCAAGGCTATTGATTTATAGTTATGTATTCTTTCTGGGGTGTTCTAGGACTTCTGCAACTTCCTTTTTGACTAATATTAAGTACTAGGAGCATTTAAATAACTTTTGGGGTATGTAATTAGAACCTTTTAGATTGAATATCACCCCCAATGAGTACTAGTACCCTATTCCTCATTGGGTATGATGTGATGGGGTTCTGAGCCCTTGAGGACAAAACCAGGAGGAGCCTAGCACTCCCCTGATTATTCACTGAGTCCCCTGAGGGCTCCTGTTACCTTAAAAGAGGAGGGTCTTCACCCTATAGCCCCTTCCGGAGTTATTTTTTTATATAGCCCCTTCCTCAGTTATTTATATATATTATTGATCCAAGAATACAGCAAGAGTTAACAATCCCATTCAAGTTAAGAAGATTTACTGGGGCCTTAAACTTTAGTATTAAAATCAATTAATAATCAATTCCTAAAATCCAAGTTTGTGTGTTAAGTTCTTTGGAGTTTTAAGATTTATTGTTAGCTTAAAGGGTGTGAGTTTACTTTGTAAGCAAGGCTCCTTTTGGCTTTATTCAAATTGAATCCAGGTCCCTTATATCTTTATAGAGAGAAAGGTGTGGCCTTTTACTCAAAATAATCAATTATTTTTTGAGTTTTGTTTTTCTGTAACAGTATTACTGTTTTATTAAGTCAATAACTGATTTAATTATTGGTTTTAATCTTAATTTTTGCAGGTTTAACCACAGACAGTATAGCTATAGATTTTAAATCCCTGACACTATCCCACAAAAGAAAGGAGGAAAGCAAGTAATTACGTCTCCTGAAACATCTTAGTAGAAAAAAAAAGGAAAAAGGAAAAAGGAAAAAGGAAAAAGGAAAAAGGAAAAAGGAAAAAGGAAAAAGGAAAAAGGAAAAAGGAAAAAAGAAAAAGGAAAAAGGGAAAAGGAAAAAGGAAGGAGCAGAAAGAGGGGCAAAGATTACTGCTTGGACTGACTAGTAGGGGCGGAGGAGCTTGAACCACTCTCTGAATTCATCTGGCTGATCTTGGATCCCTTCAAAACTTTTTTATAAGTGGGAGTCCTCATGGGGGCTAATCTGCAAGTGCCAGAGAACAAAGTGGAGCAAATAAAAGATTTAAGAAACACAAGAGGGGAGTTTGGGAGGCATTAGGGCAAGTTTCAAGGGAGGGAAGTAACATGAAAATATTGTAGGAACCACACCAAAAATTGGGCTAGGAGATAATGGGCTGTGACCACCCTTGACAGAAGAGGGGAGATTAGGACTAGCAGGAGGAATCACCTCAACTCTACTTGTGGATTTAATGATACTGAGAAAGCCAGGGCCTTGTGGAGGAGGAATTGGGCTGGTGGGAACTGGAGTGTTGGAGGTAGCTTTGGAAGGAGAAAAAGAATATGTGCATTTGGGGATTGATTCCCTGCTTGAAGGGACCATACCAAATTTGGAATCCCCCTCAAAAGCTGTAATTAGAGGGCTGCCATCAAAAGGACCAGGAGGAGCTGACTTGGAAAGGTATTGTGGAAGAGGAAGTTGGGAGTCCCAATTGAGAGACACTTTGGACTTGCACTTAAGGCCACTGGTTGGGCCGCTGACCACCTTGAAAGAGGAATCTAAAAATGGGTTTTTGAGAGTACCAGAAACTTTGGGAGATTGGGTGGACATCTATCACAGAGGGAAAGAAGGGACAGAGAGGATTTAGGGCAATTTTTCCCTGTATTTTAACTCAAAAAAATCAAAACAAGAAAATTAGGGGAAGAAATGCCTTGGATTTTATCAGAGAAGGAGGATAGGGGGCAAATTGAGGATGGGGAAAGAGTTCCACTGGTACACTGTCCAGCACAGGTACAAGGGAGGGGGGAGTAATGAAGATAAGTAAAAGCAAGGAGTGGAGAGAGATTTTTCTTAAATATTTGTTCCAAGGGCTGGGAGAGCACAGTTGAGTCAACCAAGTTGGAAGGGGAACCTCCAAAAACCTTGGCAATAGCTCTAGGTCCTCTGACTACCATGGAAATGGTGCAAATAATGTGATGTTGAGTCCAAAGGAGTTCCAATCCAAGCTGGTGTAGAGACTCCTGTGGGATTAATAAATAAAGTAGCAAATATCTTGCTGGAATTCCTTGAAGGTGAATTTAGTGTTAATTCTACTCCTTTAGATTATTCTTAAAACTAAAAGTGGTTTTAAATTTCCTGCCCTTCTAGTACTATATCAATTCTGCAAAATAATTTATTTAAATTAATGGCTGTTTTCTTTGAGACTTAATATAGGTCTCAGATCAGATCTAGATCAATTATGAACTGTTATTGGTAGGATTTGTCAAAGAATGGACCAGATGTATTGGATTATTGATTAGTGGTTGATCAGATATATTTGATCTTTTACAAATATCCCAACATTAAAGGGATTCAAGGGTTTATCAAAGGGATGGTTCAGGAGAGGACCCAAGAATTGGTTTACCAAAAGGGGGATGGGTAGAGGAAAAGTTTTTATTTGCTTTTTGTTGTTCTCTCTTTCTTTGGAAGGGTTATTTATTGGTTGATGTGTGTTTCTTCTTCAATTTGATTCTGAATATTTAGGTCACAGAAGAACCCTTATTCAAGCACCTGTTGGGTGGGTTATAACTTGGTCTCTGATTTCTTGTTTCCTTATAATTGATTCACTAATAATATTTTATCTGGGTAGGTACCACAGATGTATGGGTTGATTGCCCCCAGATAGGTGATTTTGATACAACTTGGATAGGGCAGAGGCCCTCCTTAAATAGACAAATCCTGCCTCAGGGGGTGCTCAAGGTTTCCCCTGAGATTTATACCTGTTCTTGTGAAGAACAGTGATATGCAGTTACATGAGGCATTTCTGCTGGTTGAAAAAAGCTTTTACAGTTAAATGAGGCATTTCTGCTGGTTTGAAAAAGCTTTTACAGGGGTTTCATGCATGCACAGCCTTTCATGAATTTCTGTGTGGTGCAGATAAGATATATTTCTGTGCTGTCCTGATAGATTGTTTTCAGTGCTACTTGAAAGCCTGGTCCCACTTCCTCCTGCATACATTGCTCCTTTACACTTCTGCACAGCCTCCTGTATTTATTTTTCTTGCATTTGATTCTGCACATCCTCCTGTATTTATTGTTCTTTTATTTTCTTCTGCACAGCCCCTTTTATTTATTTTTCTTTTATTTGCTTCTGCACAGCCTCTTCTATGTATATTTGCATTTTTTTTTGGTTCAGGTTAAGACTGGTTTGACTTGCTCCTGCATATATTGTTCCTGTATTACTTCTGCACAGCCTCTTGTATGTGTATTTTCTGCATGTTTGTTTGGTTCTTCTTGAGAATTTTTTTACTTCCTCCTGTACATATTATTCCTGTATTACTTCTGCACAGGCTCTTGTATGTGTACTTGCATGCTGTACTCTGAATGAGGTTACAGGATCTGGACTGGTTTCACTGCCTCCTGGCTCTTTATCTCTGTATGCTGATGAGGTGAAAGGATCTGACTTGTTTCACTGCCTCCTGGATCTGTATGCTGTATTCTGGATGAGGTAACAGGATCTGACTTGTTGCACTGCCTCCTGCACCTCTGTTGCTTTATTCTGGCTGAGGTGACAGAATCTGACTTGCTGCACTGCCTCCTGTATCTGTGTTTCTCTATTCTGGATGAGGTTACAGGGTTGTTGTACGGTCCTAGTGTTGAGGGTAAGCTTCCATTGGTATTTACTTGAGGGTTTTCAAGGTATGCCTTATGTCTTCCACAGAGATGTGAAACCTGGGTGGGTATGAGTTTGCCACAGTTGAAGGTTTCTTGGGATTTATCTTCTAATCCATGACAGGTAGGGTGGTACTTTGGCTGAGTGAATATAGGTTATTTTGGATTTAGAATACATTTCTGAGGTTTATTTGAGGGTTTGAGCTGTTTCTATATTAAAAAATTGAGTCTGTGGCTATAAGAAAGGTTTGGTCTACCACACCAGAGTCTCCAAATACAAATAAAAACAATGAGGGGAAGGGTGGATCAGAATGAGGTATGGAGAATTATAAATGGAGAATTAAATTTCTGCAGAGCAAGAGGGAACTCACCAGGACTAGTGGGATTGATGGAAGATCTCACAAAGGGCATTGAACTGGTCAGATTGGAGAAAAATTTTTGAGAAGCAAATCCAAAACAAGATTCCCAAACAGTTTTGGCTCTTAAAGAATGACAAGTAAAGGGAGGAATTTGCGCCATGCAGGCCATGGCTCATGCATGAAAGAAGGATCAATGAATTGAAATTGGGGAAGGGAACTATGGATTAGTTTATTCAGAAGCCAATCCATACATCAGATTTCAAAATTAACAATGATTGACCAGGGGAAGAATGAGGAGGGGGACCCACCAAGGACCAAAAAAAAAAAAGAGGAGAAAGGGAGGATAGAAAAACCAAAGAAAAGGAAATTTTCCAGGATAGACAGAGAAATTCATGCACAAAAAAAATTTATTATAAAAGGGAGAAAATTACAGGCACAATATCAGAGACAGCCAAAAAAAATGGTCTAAATTATGGCATACAAAGAGGTGGCCCTATTGATGGCACAACTATATAGTTTGGAGGTCAATCCATTGAGTGAGGTTGACTGACCATTGGGGATGCCATGATTTCTAGGGGAAGTTTGAAAAAGAAGAAGCTGGTGCGGATTGGAGAATACAGACTTTTGGCAGAGAAAGAAGGAAAGTAAGCCTCCATTAAAGAACAAGGAAGAGATATCTTGTGGAGGGATACAGGAAAAGAGAAGGATTGAGAAAAAAATGAAATTAAATGAAATTAAATACCTAGGGGGACCAAATCACCAATTGGCCAATCATGTGTCATATTTAAATTTAGTATTACAGTCCAAGGACAGAGCAAAACCCATGGGGTGTTGAATTCAAGAAACTATGGGTTAGCCCACATGTGCCTTTTTTTCACCACTGCTTGTGCATGCCTGTCCCTGATAAAAGTTATTCAACCCTTATAAAAGATGCTAAACCCTTATAAAATTCATTAAACCCTTTATAAACTTATTAAAACCCTATAAATGGATTTTAAACATCAACAACAACAACCAACCCTTATAAATTATATCACTACCATCATTCACCTTTACCCCATACTTTGACCATCATCCATCACCACCACTCATGAACCATTAAACCATACTTTGACCATCCTCCATCATCACCCATCACCATAATCACCTTGACCATCATCCATCATCATCAATCATCATCATCACCATCCATCATCTTCATGATCATCATCATTAACAACATTGATCATCATCAATCACCATCATCACCTACCTTGATCATCATCATCACCATCCATCACCATCATCACCTACCTTTACCATTATCAATCACCACCATCATTACTAGCCCTTATCATCATCATCAATCATTATCCTCACTCACCTTGAGCATCATCATCCATCATCACCCATCCATTCTGTCAGCATAATCCATCCATACTATCATCATCAACCTTCACCACCATCAGTTATCAAGTATAGGCTCAACAATTTTCAACCTTATTCCAATCATCACTTTCAAAATCAAAGGATTACCCATCAGTAACCAATAAAAAAAGGGGGGGAACCCAAAGGATAAGACTAGATAAATTATTCTTCCCTTACTCAGCTTCTATCATCCAAGTCACCCATCTGTTCCACCGCTTCTTTCTTATCAAGCTTTAAAATATTGATCCTAGGTCTGATAGATAGTACTATAGTAGCAACTCTATCTGAAAATAAGCCACAAATCTATTTTCTTTTATTTTTTTCAAGAATTTCTATAGTGATTAGAGCAGCAGGCAATTAAAAGCCAACCCTAGTATTCTTCTATCATAGAAATAGTTGTATTGATAAGTTCCCCCTCATGTGACTGCCAGAAAGCTATTTTCTAAGCTTCACCCAATCCCAAAGGAGTCTCTACAATGCATTGCCCCATTGTGAGAGCTCATTATCCTTATTAAGACACAAGTGTCTAGAATTTCTTAGTCTTTCTTTACTGCTTCTATTTCCATCAAGTTTACTCTTTGGCCATCATTTTCAAATTGGGGCCATAATTTTAAAATTGGGGTACTATCATGCCATCAAAGGGACTTTTCTTCCAACCCAGGCACTCCTTTAAACCTTGAAAAGGCTTCACAAATTTCTGGGGTGTTAAATCACACCAATGGGTATGATTATATCAATCTTTCTACTATGATCAAACCAATGAAACCTCTTGGCATCATTTTGGAAAAAAAGAATTTCTAAAATCATCCCAATTTTCAAAATCTTCATGATTCTAGTAACTTTTTTTTTTTTAATCTAGCCTGGGTAAAGTAATGAAAGGCTCATCAACAAACCTATGGATTTTTTCCTTGTTCTACATGACTAAAGCACTTTTGGAACCTTGTCAATTGTTCAAATCAGTTTTAAATCTCATTGAAAATTCATCTATTTCCAACTTACTTGACTCTTCAGCCCCAATCAAGTTTTCATCAATTCTTTTCTCCAACACCTCTTCCTCCTGTGGATTTGACCATTCAATTCCCCCAAATCTTTTGACTGCATAAAATTGAACAAAACAGCACTCACATCGCTTGAGATTTTAGAGAGGCCTTGGTTTTATTTGAATTTTATGCATATCAATCCCTGACTGAGGAAGGGGCTGCATAGCATGGGATATTTTGGGGTTCTTCATATTCCATATATATGGCTGTGCTATCCTGAAGAAGAAACTTTAGTGGTATAAATCATCTTAGCTTATTGGTTGTGATCAATAGTAACTAGAAATCAATGCAATATTCTTTTATTGGAATGATGAAATGGGTTGTGATGATGGAAAAGAGTAGGACTTGGAAGGATCTCTCCCATTCTTTATACCCAGGAATATGTGAATTTTCACACCTGATGAACTAGTTACCTCCTACATCAAGATAAAAAATTAACCACTTTCAATCCAAATTCACACTAACATCCTCAGTAATTCTTCTCAGCTTGAAAATTATCTTTAAATCTTTTTGATCTCCCCTCAAAGATTGTTAACTCCATCTTTCTGTCAACATCTAACTATTCTATCTTTTATAACCAAAAAAAAAAAAAAAAAAACTCAAACTCTTGCCTCAGTAATTTTTGATGCAAGTTTCTAGAGTATTTTACTATTGTCCTTCAATCAAATCCATCATCATTTTTAAATCCTCTCATGTGGATAATCAAACTTCTTTTAATAAAAAGATGGTTTATACATCCCATATATATTTAAATAGTTATTCTAATTTTTTCTAAGGAGTCTATTCCAATCACACCTGTAAAATCTAGCAATTCTAGTGTGGTACTATTTCTCATTTAGCATCATATTTTAGTCACATTTAGTTATTATACTCTTTTTTTCCATTTTAGTGGCCATTCCAATGGTCACACATGGTCTTCTGATATTTTCTTTTCCTGTGAAATCATTCTTTTTATCCTCAATTTTTTTTTTCTTTTTAATATGAAATAATCATGCTTTTTATTCTTATTTTCATTAATTATAATTTTTTTTTATCACATATCTTGAGCTTTTGAAAGTCTGCAATAAGACTTTGAATAATTTTTGGAATTCCAAACTTATCTAAATTTCCTTTTTCTTAGGATTGAATTGAGCCCAATCCCAGCTTGACTAACTGAGAATTTCCTTTGAAGCATTTCCTTCTTCATTAAGATTTCTCAGAGAACTCCCTTCTCCCTCAAGAATGTCCAATTACTCTTCTACCTTAGGGTGCATCCTCAAAGATAGTACAAATCTTTCTGCTGACAGGTGGCCAGGATTTTGGGAATTTCTGATTTTTAAACTTCAAGAATTTTTTTAGATGCTTGAGAATTAAATTTTTAATGATCAAATCCATCAAGGTGTTTGAAATCAAAAAAATTTCTCAAGGTTTAATTTCATCCAGCCTGATAGATCTGGAAGAAATTTCCTGTTTTTCATTTAAAGAAACTCACAAATCTGACATCTTGTTTTCCATCCAATTGATTCAGAACCTCTTCAATATCCTCAAGGTTACCTGAAGGATGATGATTCCAGTTCCCGGCAAGTGGAACAAGTTCTCCTTACCAAACCATCAACAAAATCCTGCTCTCAAATGTTTAACTCATGTTGGAAGGAACCTTATATTCATGGCTGATACTGGGTTCAATTTCAAGAATCAGCTCAGCAATGGGTATTTTACTTCTGGTAAGATTCTTTTTTTGAATTTGATGTTTTATTTTTATGCCTAAAAGTTAATTTTAGCACACTGGAAACCAATTCCAGGGGGAGTTTAATCAAACTTATCAGAGACCTTTTTTGGTTGAATCAGGTATGATTGATTTTGATTTGATCAACAAGGATGGTAAGAAGGATGAAGGGACTGATTGATTAGAGATTCTCAACTTTCTCCTCTGAATCCATGAGCAAATCCCACCCAAATCCTTCAAGAACCCATCAATTGAAGAAAATAGTTTGACTTTGATCAAGTCTCCATATCTAAAATCAATCCAAAAAAAAAAGAACAACATTAAATTCCTGACCAATTCATTTCCAATCTTCAATCCAATTAAAATAACTTAGTTTTTTTTTTTCTGAAGCTCATAAATATCTACATCTAGCATCAGGAGAGCCAAATTTGTTAGGATCTTGAAACATAAAATCTGTGATTCTATTGAAGAGGAAGATTTTTTTTCCCAAGTATTCTCCCAAAAAAAAAAAAAAAAAGGTTTTTTAGAGTGTCAAAAGTTTTTCAAATAACTTATCAAGATAATTTCAAACCAAAAATGGGAGAATCACCAAAGATCCCAGTAGTTATCTCAAGTTAGATTGATTTTTTTTTTCTCTCTTCTTTGTCTGCTATTCTTGTTGTACGTATAACATTCATTATCAAAAAAAAAAAAAAAAAAAAAAAAAAAAAAAAAAAAAAAAAAAAAAAAAAAAGAGAGAGAGAGAGAGAGAGAGAAAATAGGCTTTGCTGGCCAATCTTGATCCTAATAAAAAATTGATGAAATTTTAAGTTTCTTGCTTCAAAATGTATGATTTTTTTTTTTGGGGGGGGACTTTAATGTATGTTTTGTTTTCATGATTTTATCCCAAGCATACCTTGAGCTTGCACAGTAAGAAAATTTAGTCAATCAATTCTTCTTGTAAAAAAATGTCAGACAGGTTCTTTTAAAACTTAGGATATGTCAAAGGAACAGTTGGATGGTCTAATCTTGATTAACTGACCAACCATCTCTCATTGAATCAAGGACAAAATCAAGATAAGATATGACAGGGAGAAAAATGAACCATTGAACCAAGAAAAATAAGACATTGGAAAAAAATTATGAACGTATCAGACAGCTCACTTGAGAGGATGCTTAGTGCTTGTCTACAACCTGTGGTGCTCATTGATAGCACCCTAAGGCCAAAACAAAATTCATAAAAAAGTTCATATCCCAAGGAGCTTGTTGTCACTCACTGATCAGATTCAGCACAGACCAGAGTGGATCTCTGACGTGATTCCTTCTGCCAACAAAAGATAGCCTCTCAGGTATCTGAACATATCTCTCACAAGTCTTCATCTATGAGATCCCACAGACCTGCCACAACACTTTGCATTTAAAAAAAAAATGCCCCCCCCCCCTCCCCCAAGAAGAACAGTGACATTTTTACAGAAGGAAGAAGCAATTTAGGAAGGGTAGGGAGGGATCAATAAAAGGGGGATTTGCTTGATAGAATTCTCTTTTTTTTCGGGGGGGGGGATGAAACAGGAGAGAAAAGGTGTAAGGGGTAGAGCAGGACGATAGCAAGGGGATACAAATTATGAGTAGCTTGTAATCACAGGAACGGGAGTCCTTACCCTACGAGAGATCCGAAGGCTTTCAAAACCTCCTTAGGTCGGGGAGTCTCCGCCATTTCCGCCTTCTAAATTTAGAGATCCGCCCATCAGATCATGAGTCACCCTGGTGGGACTCTCTCTGCATGTGAAGCTCTCGCAACTTTAGTTAGTCCCCTCCCCCCCCACCCAGAAGACTGATGTATTTATCTATAGTACATACAGTACCTTTGGAAGTCATTTACCTGGGAGGTCCCCTCTTGATTCGATCAGAAGAATATTCATTTTGGTCCTCAGAGCTTTTTCACTGAGCACCTGGTCACCTAGCAGCATCCCGATTCCCACCGGAAGTTAATAGCGATCCCGATACCGGTGCGGACGAGGAAGGCTCCACGATTCCCCAATTTGGGGCGCAACAATACGCCCATGTATGTATGTATGTATGTATGCATGCATGCACATGTACGATGTATGTACAGACATACATCCCCATCCATGCTTGCTATGATGCACATGGCAGTGTTGGGTGGGTGGGCATGATATAGGGTTGTGGCGTGATCCGACAGGTTTGAAAGAATGGCACTGGACACACCAATCACCATGAGCCTATGATCATCATTGCCACGGTGGGTGGGCACCCGGGTTGTCATGAAGGTGGCAAGAGTGGTAACGCGATGCGGAAAACACTTGGACTTGAATCAAATTTTTATTTGGTTTGAAAGAAGAAACGAAAAGAAGAGAGAGAGAGAGAGAGACCCAACAAGAGTTGATCATTTGATAATGAATCCATCGTGATGATCAAGTTGGTCCAAAGATCTCTCACCGCAGCTAACAGGCAAACACACGTGTCGGAGAAGAGCGATTGGAGAGGATGGCTGAAGTGGAGTTATGCTGAAATGGGAATGTATTGCAAAAGCACCCCCCCCCCCGGCGAGTTCTAAGGTCACTCCGAAAATCCAATTATTCCACGATGGTTTTCACTCATGATTACTCTGGGGTTCTATCCGAGACCCTCAGATCAAATCAGACGTTCGGGGTCTCACCGTCAACCATCGATCCATGCCTGTTCATGCACATGGCACCCTATTGGCTGGCTGGGTAGATGATATTGGTAGGGTTGTGGCATGGAGCGGACGGACGGAGTTTGAAAGAATGGCAGCCGAGCCCATGTAGCTATCATCGCCACGGGGTGTCGCCACTCTCGCGAAGGTGGCAAGGGTGGCCGTGCCATGCGATGCCATAACACTTGGACTTGGACACGTTTTTTTTTTTTTTTTTTCTTCTTCTTCTTTTTCTTTTTGAATGAAACTGAAGATGGAAAAAAGAGAAACCCAGGATGACTTAATCATTCCATGCTATTGTATCTTGAATCGATCGTATCAAGTCGGTCCAACGATTTCTCGGCCACCAGGGTTAACCGGAAACACGAGTATCGTAGAGGAGGGATCGGATGGGATGGTTGAAGTAGATTGATGCTGAAATGGCCAAGTAAGTAAATACGAGCGAGCAGCACCAGGAGTACCCCCAGGAGTCACTCGCAAGTCCAACCGATTCCAAGATCGTTGGACGGGTGACTTAATTTGGAGTCCTCTCCAAGACTTCCAGACCAGACGTTCTGATCAGTGTTCTTGGTCTTCCATCGGAGGAACTGGTGAGGTGAGCCTAGAAGGGCTGAGATCCTGATCATGACATCATCATCATCATCATTATCATCATCATGGTTAAGATTTACTTAAATAGTAGATAAGACACCCCTGCGGTTTTTTACTTATCAGGGCCCCGAGGGGTTGGTGCTGGGTAGGTTGGTCTTCGAGGCATCGTCGACGCGTCAAGGATTGAGGGGCAACTCAACCATCGCTCGGGTCGCCCGTCGGACTGTGGGCGATGACTATCCTCGAATGCCATCGTCGACCTCTGGTCACCCGACCCCGACCCCGACCCCGACCCCTCCCTCTTGCTTACTCTACAGTGTGTGTATGTATGTAATGTATGTACATACATACAGTACGTCATATCTAACTCCGGGACTCCGAGCCTTGGAGGGTTATTCAACCCAGCAGCACACCGCCCCGCCCCCCCGCCCGGCGCTTCGGACCTCATGATGTTCTTCTTCTTCTTCTCCTGGGCTTTTTCTGTCCTCATCGGAGAGAGGGTAAGGGTAAGGGTCAATGGATGGGCTGTTGGTTGTTTGGAGGCGATGATCGGATGTGAGCCGGTCTGGAAGTGTAAAAAGATGTGAGGATGGGTAGACATGTGGGTATGGATGGATGGATGGATGGATGTACGTCGATAAATGAGCATGTATGTATTTATGTACATACAGCGTGTATGTGCAGATGACCATCAAGTTCCCAACCCGACTGGGTCTCCTGATGATGCTGATCATGAGCTTGACAGATTTATCTTATTTACCTCAGCTCACATTATCGATTCCGGGTTGGGGGTCGTGGGCTCGGAGGGAGAGAGAGGAGAGCCAGCGTGCACTCTCAAAAGCCGGAACAATACTTGAGCAAAGGCAGGGTCATTCATCCATCGATCCTACTCCTCATCCCAATCAAACCTCGATCCCTTCAGCCTTTTCGAGTCTACTCTACGATACATACACATCACATACGGTCACCCCCTTTGTTCGTCTGCTATACGCTACACTGGCACCGACCACGGGCACCCTGGTGAACGTCGATCCGATCGATCGATCGTCCCTTTCGAATTCATTGGATGAGAATGGGTCTACGAACCGGATAAGACCAAGCTTCCATCCATCCGGGTCGTTTTAAGTGTTATACTTTCAACAAGAATCACAAGTAGTTTTATCGACGACGACGACTGCCTCCTGCTTGGGGTCGGGGACTGGAAAAATGTAAGTCAGCCGATATCGGTCAAGACCAGATCCAAACAGATCTCTCGGACCGATCCCACCCACCCCCAACAGATATAACAAAGATCTACATAATAATGTATCTTGTACTTACATGATACATATATATACATCATCATGATGTTGGGATCATGGAGATTCACACACTCGACTCATAATTCCATTCGATCCTGTACTTGTGATTTCTAATTTTACTCATCCACCTCACCCCACCCACACCCACCCACACCCACACCCACGAATACACACACTCACGTAGGTACGCACGCACACACACCCGATAGGAGAATCACTCGGAGCCGCGGGCAGTTGATCACAAGAGTGCGTGGGCTATGTCATGCTATGTAAGTAATTGAGTGAGTGGATCAGCAGTGATCCTTGAAGCTCTGGATCGAATCGGAAAGAATGATGCTTTGTTTACCTTTTTTTTTTGAAAAAAACAACAATGTTGCTCTTTTTTCTCTCTCTCTCTCTCTCCATATCATCTTATTTACTTTGAAAAGATAGACGAAAGAAAAGAAAAGAAAAAAAAAAAAATCATCACAAGCTTGATCGTAGGACGGGGCGGCGCGCCGGAGCAGCAAGACTGGGAGGGATGAGGAATAGTCGTGGTGGTGGTCGTTGGAATCGAGATACATCGACATCCATATGATGATCTAGATATGTGTATAGGTTTCCGAGACTTCTCGCTGGGAAACTCGGAGAATCTTGTCGAGAGAGAGAGGGAGGGTGTGATTCTGAGTTTGGATTGTTGAGCATGAGGAGAGGACTAGTGAGGGATTTGCTCCGCTGCCCGATCGATCGATCGATCCATCGATGAGCACCACGGCCACCAGCAGCAGCGACCTCTGCCAGGAGGACATTCGGCCATCTTCCCCCTCTCTCTCAGGGAGTCGTGTGCTCGACTCGACTCGACGGCCGGCTACTCTACTACTGGTGCTCGTGAGTGATGTCGAGCCATAGGCTTATCTACTACTTGATCACTGGAGAGCCCTGTTCCCTGTTCACTCCCCTCGTTCCTTGCCGTCGCATTCCCATCGTCCTCCGAGCCAGCACCTGTGCTTGCTTCCCCCGGTCGCAAAGGCTTCTGAGCGATCTCTCTCACCGGTCGTCAGGATCGTACATCCATCGATCCTCTGACTCCTGCCCATCATGCCCCCTCTCGCTCTGCTCTCCTAGGCTTCTTAACCTTGGGACTCTCCTCCACCTCGTACCTCTCCTTCACCCTCGATCCTAACGTGACTCTCGACTGACTGACTGGCCGGGTGCCTGTCGTCGTCTGATCCAATCACTGGCCGTGCAGCCCAGTTGGTATGTACACGTCCAGATGTAGGTACATAACACACCTATCCACTATTCGATGACGTGCATGTAGTCTACACCCTCCGAGCTGCCCCCCTCCTGCCGGTCCGGTCGAGCGTAGAACCCAACTGGCGAGCTGTCCAGTCCTGCCGCCGGCGACCAGCTGCCAGCTGCCCAACTACTCCTTCGGGGTCCTTCTTGCTCTCCCATCAAATCTTCCCCCCCCCCCCCCCCCCCAGCCCAGTCATCATTTCATCTCTTCCTCCTACTCTCGCCTTCTCATAGCCATAGCTTGCACTGGCCGGGATGATGAGGCCCCTAGGATGGTTGGCTGGATTGGATATAGGGAATACGGTTGGACGTTGGCTTGGCATAGACGTTTGACTGAGGAGCACTTTGAATTTCATGAGCGAGTGACCCTCAGCGATGCTTGAGATTGGATTATCGTAGCGTAGCTGTCCTGCTCGTCGTCGTGGTGGCCCTGGTGTCATCTACCCTCCCCCTGACCATCTACTACCGGCTACCCTACGGCTCCCTACCCCCTCACCATCACCATCTTTAATGGGGCCCTTCCCATTATAAACCTTGCCTCACTTCTTCCACTGCGTTGTTCTCCCTCCTACTTCACTTCGATCTCGATCTCTTCCTCTCTCTCTCTCTCCCTACCCATCATCGGCCACCGACTGTGACTGACCCTGACCCTGGCCCTCTCACCCCCTTAGTCTCACTCCTCTCCCGGCCTTCCTGTCTCTTGTATGTATCTACATACGTATAAAATCATCTCTCACAGGGCTCGAGCCAAAGAACTATCTCCACTTGCTCGGCACCTCGACCCCCGTCGATTGACTTGATCGCCATCTCAAGCCATCCTATCATCACCCTCCGATCCCTTAGTCTTCCTAGCTGCTATCCTTGCTCCCAACATGCTCCCCTCAAACTCAGCCATGCCATCCTCCTCTCCAGACCTCACCACCCGCCCCCACCATCATCGTCACCCCAAGTCCCGATCGCAACTTCACCACCATCACCATCACCATCATCCCTCCTGGGACTCTTCCACCTCCGCCTTCTCCCTTCAACAGCGTCCCGTGGGATTCCTGGTCGACGAGTATGGCAACGAACACGACCCTGAACGTCCGTATCAGATTCAATCCTCTCTCTCTCTCTCTCTCTCTCTCTCTCTCTACTTCCTTCTATCATCCGTACCCCCTAACCTGTACACATGTATACAAGCCCTACGGCGCCAGTCGAGCCCTTCTCTGACGCGTCTCGAACCCCTCTCCAGATTGCCACTTCAAGACCCTCGCCCCCGTCTCCCCTCGCCACTCGTCCTCCTCATCAGACTCGGATGCGTGCTCCCTGACATCATCAGCCTCCTCACCATCATCGCCCTCATCCCCATCCAGCTCGATCAGCCCTTCATCCTCCATCAGGTCCTCCCCCGGCTCCTATCCCGCCATCTTCACTCGCTCCGAACACTTGGCCCCGACGAACTCCTACTCACTCTCCCTACCCTACGGTTCCTTATCCCCGTTCGACCATCTACCCTCCCTTCCACCCACTCCTCAAGCCTTCGAGCGCCAATCCACCTGGTCATCGATCAAACCCCGCTCGAAGATCTACCAACGTAGGCCCCATCACTCCCACTCGGTCTCCGATCTCCCCGGTCAGCATCCTCACTCCTCTCATCCAGTCAGGCGCACGACGCGTTCGATTTGGTCTCACTTGGTCAGGCCCACTACCTGCCAATCTGCCTCTCACGCCACTCAAGATCATCGCCAGATCGGTTATAAGTCACCACCGTCTCATCGATTCTTGAAACATTCGAATAGCCCCCCATCCTCTCAACGGAGAACCTTCCTCCACCAGCCTCGCCATCCATTCAATCTTGATCCTAATCGATCCTACGACCCCAGCAACTCGTTCGATCCACCCGATCTGTTCCTCCATCCTCATCACCATCATCCGATCCAAAACCTCCTCTCATCGGCCAAATCCGCTCCCTCACCTCCTTGCTCCTCCTCACCCTTACGCCTCCATTCGTCTCCTCGACCGTCTCATCACCATCAGCAGCAACAACTCTATGGGATGCGCAAACGGCTCGAACTCATCAAGCTCGAGTTCCGCTTTGGTATGCTGAGGACTCGAAAGCGAGTCGCTGGTGTAAGTCATCCATCTTCCACCCCTCTAATTCCTTCCTGCCCTTGGCTCCCACTAACGATGATTTGGATCTATTGCGACACAGGTATGGAAAAAACTTTGATCGTCCAACGAGCTCGTTTCATCAGTCTCACCGTTCCTCTTCGTGGACGGTATTCCCGATCAAAACGAACCTCTCAGCCCCAGTTATCCTTTCTGGTCTCGGGTGACATGTTCCCCGGAACGCTCATCATGATTCTATTTTTTTCACTCTTAGGTGTTCATACTTTTACCTTACCCAATCTTTTCTCGATCGAGGCTTTGTCGAACTTTCCGCCCCCCCTTTTTTTATCATGACAACAAACGCGTTCTTTCCTTTTCATCTCCGCCCCATGTTGTTCATCACATGATATGTCCACGATCCATCCGTCCTAAATCCTAAGAGAGGGATCCTCCATGGGTTCATCTCCCAACCCTTCTCTCTCCCCCTTCCAATATTGCTACGAAAGCAAACATGATCGATACACTACTCACACGGATTATTCGATCGATCAATTTCCACTTGAACAGTGTTGGGGTGTGTGCTCAGGGGGGGGGCTCGTTGTGGATTAGAGCTCCTTTCTCACCACGTCGTGTTCTGTTGATTATATATATATATATATATATACTCATCCTTCATCCCTCTTACTATTTATTATCGTGCCTCAGGCCTCCACTCGATCTCTTCCAAAACAAAAGTTCAAAGACCATTTCCCATTCGAATGTTTTTTCCTTCTTTTCTGTTCCAATATGTTCCTCTGGCCTCTCTCAATGACTCTCCTACTCTCTCTGTGTCGTCTCTCTCTACCCACATTTATTTCTTTATCTTGTGCGTGTGTTGTATTTTTTTTTCGCCTTGTGATTATTAGTTTTTTTTCTCTTTGCTTCCTCTTTTGATTTTAATGCCTTCGTTCCTGTTGGCTGGTATGATCGAAACCTCTTTTATGCTCATCCTCTTTTACGCTCATCGATCGATCACTTGACGGGCGGTCATGATGGCCTCATCCCTCACACGGACAAGACCATCAAAGGGATGTGAAGTGTGAAGGTAAGGATCCTTTGGTGCTCGAGAGCTTCCTGGGCGCAGGAAATCCCTCCCTCATTGAGTAGAACCACCACGAGCTTGAATGACTGGCTTCATTTGTTGAAGCAAGGTTGTGATGGGATGGATGAGTGGCCGGTTTGAGAAAATCATCCCCTGGCACAGGAAATCTTGAGGGGGGCCTTTTGCATGTGGTCTTGGGGACCTTCTTAGTGCTGGTATAGGTTCTATAGGTGATCATCTTTGGGGTATCTCAAAACGTTCTTAACCCATCGAGGTCTGTTGATCAAGCTGAGCAAAATTCTAGTTCTTTGATGAGGCCTTTTGTGTGTCCCCCTTGACCACTTTTCCAAGAACGAAAAAAAAAAGAAAGAAAAAAAAAAATTGTTTGGCCTCGTGGACTGTAGAGAGAATCCATTGGATGGTCCCCATCCAGGAATCAGGATTGGATCCTGATGATGGGGTGTTGGAAGCCCAGGTCGTAAACCTGCCATCGTCAACATCAGTCCCGATCAATACCATCCGGCACGGTTCTTCTTGGGAGGCATGAAACCAATCACAGAGGTCATTTCACCCATCAAAGCACTCGACACGATCATCATTGTTTTCTTGACCAATCTTGAATCTGGTGTGTGTGTGTGTGGGGGGGGGGGGGGGCGACTGACTTCCTGGTCACGCTCATCGCCTGCAGGGGAGCATGGGCGGGTCCAGACGACCTTCATCCGACGGACACATCCACGACCCAAAAAAAGAAAGTCCCCAACTCGGGCGGGGAGGGGAGCCATCCAAGAACCGGTTTCTTTCCTCGCAGGACCTGTGGATGGGATGGTCCAGTCGACGCCGGTCAGGTTGTCCTGGGTGCAGACGGGGTGTCGCTTGACTAGTTTAATGATGTCAATCAAGTGGGAAACCTGGTGAATGGATTAAAAAAAAAAAAAAAAAAATTAACAGGATGAACGATTTCTCAAGTATTTTAACAGATGAGAAACTGAAACAAATCAGGTATCATGGAATTTTCATAATTCAATTTCAGCAATCACTTGCATTCAAAACCTCATGATAAACAATGTGGTCAGTTTTAAATGAAATCTTGTTTCCAGGTTTCAAACAGATCCTTTGGAAAATTTCTGAATCTACACCTTGAAAACTCAAACTATAACTACTCCCCATGGGTTAACATTGGATCTTGATTATAATGACTAATATTTAAAATTGTATAAGCTTGTGATTTGTTAATTTTCAATGAGAATTTCAAATTGAATGGGATTTTTTTTTTTTTTTTTTTTTTTCAAATCATTTCAATAGGCAGAAAACATTCATCTGGGTCAGGAATCAAGGTTACACATTGAATGGCCATCAATCTTCCTAAGGAATCCATCTCACCTGTAGCTATCTTGGAAAATCTCACCTCTGTCCCCAATCTGATCACAATTCCATCAAGTTCAATTTCAAAGACTAACTTTACAATCCAAATTCCTCAAAATGATAATAGGGGTAACAACTTTTAGATTTAAGCCATCATTGTAAACTGAGGTATTTTTGAAACATAGAATAACACAATTGATGGGTACCAAGGTAAAAGTGGTTTTTTATAATTTTTGGAAGACAATATTGATTAATATTTCTAAAGAACAATCTTCACTAGTTTCTTGAAAAATTGTGTACAAAGGTAGAATTATTAGATTTGAAAATTTTATAAGATTGAGCCAAATCACCAAACAAGATTGAAGGATTTTTGAAAATCAAGATCACCTAACACACAAAAAATTTGAAGCAAGTTTCAAATTTTAGAAATATCTCCAGCCTTCAGAATTTACCAAAGTTGCATCAACTATTTGAGGATGTGTCACCTTTTGAAAAACAGAAAAACATCTCAATTAATTATATATATATATATATATATATATATACCACCAAGAAGCATTAATTTTCCCCCAAAGAGGGATATTAGAATCCATTGGATCTTGGATTAGTCTTTCAAGAGACTGGAGAGCATCAATATCAGTCATAGGTTCTTCATCACAGATGATCAAAGAAGCTCTTTTGAGATATTAATCCTTTTTTAAATTCTTTGATATTTTTGAAACATAGTTTTGATCTCCAAGGGAATTCCAAAGGTGAGATGAGTTGTTATTCCATTTGTTAGATTCATGGCTTCTATTCCATTTAAAGCACATGAAATAGGTATTCTAACTTTTTATCTGATAGAAGCCAGAAATGATTTATAAAAAAAGGTTTCTACTGACCCAGCAGGCCATGAAGAAAGAATGAAGAGGGTTGAGAGTAATTGCATGCATGGAATATGAGGTCAAAATGTATGCTTCTGCTGACTGTTAAAGACATGAATCTCTTTCAAATCTGATTTATTGATAGCAGGATTTTGTTCTTCAGCAAAGATCCAGTTCCTGTTGATTCTTTTAACCTAGATCGTTTTATTGAATTTTGGAAATTCATGCAGGTCATTGGTACTTGTTTAAAATTTAAGGATTTTAATCAACAACCCAGGAATGACCAATGTGGAAGTTTGTATGATCCCTCTTCAGTGAAATGGTAGTACCCTTGTGGTGTTTCTATACATGGGATGACTGCTTTAAACCCCAATTGTAAACAAACTGTAGCCAACTTGGAATCAAAAAGTAAGGGAAGGAGGACATTCTTCTATGTGATAAATTTGGCAAGTGATAAAGCCATATGAGATTTATGAGTGAAAAACAAAGATGAAGTGTGTTAGTTTATGAGTTGAGGGGGAATTCAATCACATCAAGGTGGGATAGAAGGAGGTTTAAAGAAATGTTCAATGTTCCAAAGAAAGCTTGAACTAAGTGAGAAATTAGTGTCAATTAAATGTGTTGTCAATGTCCTATGTTACCATCCTTGTTACATTTTTTCCTCTTGGTTACATGTTTTATCCTTGGTGACATGTGTTGTCCTTGGCTACATGTGTTTAAATTTTCAATATTCAAAAAAAAAAAAAAAAAAAAGCTTGATCCAAGTGAGGAATCAGTGTTGACTACATGTGTTTCCAATGTCCTCTGTTACATTCCTTGTGACATGTGTTTTCCTTGGTTACATGTGTTGCCCTTGGTTACAGTTCTTTCCTAGTTACAACATGTGTTTTTTTTTGTTACTTGTGTTTGAATGTTCAATGTTCAAAAAAAAAAAAAAAAAAAACCTTGAACCAAGTGAGGAATCAGTGCTCATCACATGTGTAGAGGTATTTTAAAAGTATTAAAAAGGAATAAACATAAATATTACATATGAAGATACAT
This sequence comes from Puccinia polysora, assembly GCA_025617555.3. Lineage (NCBI taxonomy): Eukaryota > Fungi > Basidiomycota > Pucciniomycetes > Pucciniales > Pucciniaceae > Puccinia > Puccinia polysora. The sequence continues at coordinate 24,783,213 of CM062647.1, read as the reverse complement.
TTAAAAAACCCAAATACATACAAAGAGGTTGTTGAAAAGCATTAAACCTTCCAATCTGTGTACACACATTAGTTTGTGTGTGATTTTTTTTTTTTTTTTGGTTTTTTTTTTTTTTTTTTTTTTTTTTTTTTTTTTTTTTTGAAAAAAGAGCACTGAAAAAAAAGCAGGCAGGAAAAAAAAAAGCATGAAGATAAAAAAAAAATAATTGACTGAAAAAAAAAGCAGATAGAGAGAAAAAAAAAAGAGCCGCTGAAAAAAAAGTAGATCAAAAAAAGGAGGATTGGATAGGATGCAAGATGTGCATACATAAAAACATCAATAAATGAATACTAACTCAAGGAACTCAATGATGGGTGGGGTGTTTGAGGTTTTTCAATCTTTTTATATTTATAGATAGATAGATTTCTTGAGAAGGCTATAGATTGTGTATTGCTTGAGTACTAATTTCTCAGTGATCTTGGTACCAATCATTCTACCCTGGTACTTCCCCAAGATCCATGGCTTGAATTCATCCAATCATTCTATTTATTTATTTATTTTGTTTTGTTTGATGTGAATCTATCATGATTTTTGAATTAGATGATAAGGTCATGATCCATTTGGATAAAAAGAAAGAACAACCTGGTACTTAAAAAAAAAAAAAAAAAAAAAAAAGGAGAAGAAGAAGAAGTTGAAATGAGTGGGAAATTCAAGTTGAATGATCAGATGGACCAAACCAAAAATGGTCATGAACCTAAACAAAGATCAAACAAAGATTTAGGTTGGGTGCTGAGAATGGTTGCCCAAACCACACTACAACTTTGGAGTTTTGGCACCTGAGCTTGTTTCCAAACAGTGGGAAAAAGTTTTGTACCCCCCTGCCCCCCACCCTGTATATACATACATGAACTTTATGAATAGAAATATTAATGAACATTGTTTAGACTGTTGTTTAGAGTCAAAACCAATCTCTCCAGATAAATTCAAAAAATGAATGCATCCACCCACCCACCCAACAACAAAAAAATGGAGTTTGGGGGATTTCTTTGATTCATGATATTGATCATGCTAGATAGATGAATCAGGATCTTGATTTGTCTGATTTTAAGGAGAGAAAGAGAGAAAGGTATATAGATATGAAGAAGATTGAAAGTGGATGTTGAAAAGAAGATTGAAAGCAAGTAGTGATCCAAAAAAAAAAAAAGAAGGAAAAAAATAAAAAATAAAATAAAAATTGAAAAAAAAGAAAGAAAAGAAAAAAAAGAAAAAAAAATAAGGAGATAAAAAAAAAGGAAAAAAAAGGGAAAAAAAGGAAAAAAAACAAAGCAAAAAAAAAGGAAAAAAGAAAAAAAAAGGAAAAAAAGGAAAAAAAAGAAAAAGAAAAAAAAAAAAAAAAAAGAAAAGAAAAGAAAAGAAAAAAAAAAAAAGAAAAAAAAAAGAAAAAAAAAAAGAAAAAAAAAGAAAAAAAAGAAAAAAAAAAGAAAAAAAAGAAAAAAAAAGAAAAACAAGGGGGGGGAAGAGGAAAAAAGAAAAAGAAAAGAAAAGATTGGATGGATGGATGGATGGTGGTGTTGGTTCAGCTTAAATCAGAGACAGGAGTCAGTTCAGATTGTATGGATGGATGTGTGTATGTACATAACATCCATCTCAAACTGATGTTGGGTGAGCCAGTCACTTTTCCTGGTCTTTTAGGTCAAACTGGACAGTAATAAATCAAACAGACCACTTAATTTGAAACAGGGTTGACAGAGTTGAGTACAAATAGGGGTTTTTTTCAATTACAGTATATCAAGCTAGAAAAAACCTAAAAATGTGTTGAAAAGTATCATCCACCCCTGTTCTAATCCTTTCATCCAACTCTAAATTCATTGGAGATATCCTCATCCTCTCTAGACATAAACAACTTCACCATCTGGCACTTCCTCTGTACCTCTCCAACCTCATCATCACATGTTTAAATCACCAACTCTAGGTGCTTTATCATCTGATTGCCAAAACCCTTTTTTTGAACAAAAATGCCTATTTGTAACATTCCAAAAGACAATTCCAAAAATTGAGCCTCTTCATAGAAGGCCCAGACTAGAATCATGCCTTCAAAATTACTAACATGATTTCTTTTTTTGAAAAAGGAATCATTTTAGCATTTTTTTTTGTTGCTAAATTCAAGCCTTTGGTTTCATTTTAGTAGTTGTTTTAATAAAATGACACCTTCTGGCATGCTTTACCATCCAACAAAGGTATTTAAAAATTGAAAATTAATGCAAATTGAAAAAAGATGTCAAAATAAAAAATTAAGGTTTGGTACACCTTTTTGAGGCTTAAAAGAGTACCTGGGGTGGGAGAACATCCCTTTTGAGGGTGTTTGGAGAACTTCAAGGCCTATAAGCCTTGATTCAGACCCTGTTAGTCTAATCCAAGGCCTCTGGACCCCTTTTAGGGTCTTTCTAGAGGGGAACTTGATGGAGAATCCAAATATGGGAACCAATTTAGTAAATAAAATATTTAACAATGAAATAAATTTCAATTTTTTCCAATGAATTCAAATCTGGGGTGAAATTTGAAATAAAAATCATGAAGTAAGACAAGAATAGGAAAAATGATATGACTTCATTTTATTTAAAAAAAATGGAATATTTCTGGTGGTATGTAAATAACTTTGTACCAACATGATAAAAAATAGAAAAACATCATGTGCATCCATCTAATCAAGAGAATTTGAATCTCTCCAATTATTCTAAAAAAAGCTTCATCAAGAAAAAACAAGAAAAATTCAATGTGAAAATCACTTATTCAAAATATGAAAAAGCATAGAGAAATTCTAGATGTTCCTTTTTTTGTGAGGAGAGTCCAAATATACTCAACTATTCCAAAAATAAGGCCCAGGCTGAAATCATGGCAATAGAATCACTAATATCATGACAATGAATCCTTTTGGTGTGATTTCCCACCCCAGGAAGGGGTGAAGCCTTTTTAAGGTTTATAGGGGTGCCTGGCGAGGGAGAAATCACCGTTTGATGGTATTTTGAGCCCCCAAAATCTTTTAAACATCAATGGAGGCCCTAGGGGGCTAATATAAGGCCTCCAGGCTCCTGGTAGGGTATTTATGGGTAGAATTCTTTTGGGAATTGTAATGGGGTCACCAAGTGAGTAAATTTAATATGCAAAAAAACAATGAATATTGATTTTTTCAAGGAATTAAAATCTGGACTCAGATTTGGAAAAAAACCTTATCTCCAATGGAACAAAAATGAGGAAAATGATAAGAATACATTTTGTTTACACAAAATGGAATATTCCCATAGGAATTTGAATAGCATTGGACCAAACATAAAAACACATACAAAAATGCTACATATAACTACTTAATGCTGAAAATTCAAATATCTTGAAGCATGAAAAACAAAATCTCATCTGGTACATTAATAATTATAAAAAAAAATAAAAATAAAAAACATACTTCTTTGAAGAAAATCCAAGTTTTGTGATGGAATGTAAAAATAACTTAGTACCAAGCATTACAAATGTTAGAAAAAAAATGCTACATATATCTATCTATTCAATAAGGAGAATTAAAATATTTTGATATGAAAAAAGCTTCATCAAGTACAGATATCAAAATACTCAAATATAAAAAATTGATTTATTTGAACAAGAATTGAAATTTCCAGTGAGATTGAGAGAACTTACCACAAAAATAAAAGAAAATATAAAAATTTTATATGTAACTAAAATATTGAGTGGATTCAATATTTTTAAATATTCCAACAAACAATTCATTAAGTAACATAACAAGAATATTGAAATCAAAACTTGCTTTCTTTGAGTATAAATTAATCTTTGTGATGGAATGTAGATATATTTTAAAAAACATAAAAAATAATTTTTTCTGATTATTTATGCACTGGATGATATTTTTGTTTGAATTTTTCAATTTATTTGAATTACCAGAATGAATTAGTTATATTTAGCCTTATTTTTTTTTTATGCTTGGTACAAAGTTATTTATATTCTACTGGATATATGGTACTTCAAGCTTGTCTGGACACACTCCCAAGTCCCACTTTTCACAGTGCCCAGCAAGATTTTTTTCTGAATCAGGTTGCACTGCATATCTTGGCACACATCCAAGTTCAAATTGACCAAGGCCAAGCTGTTGGCACCCTCCCTCACTTTTTCCCTCCCCCTTGCCCCTCTCTCCCCCACTATTTATCCCTTCACTTCCACCCTTTCAACCCAAAAACTGTTATTTGTTTTTTCCTAATTAAAAAATTTGTAATTATTATTTTTTTGAGAAAAATAAAAAAACAAATCCCCCAATCATTGATATGGCAGGCATGGCTCATTTGATTGGGTTTCAGCCAAGTCAAAATTTGGCCCAAACCACCCAAACTTGTCTTTGTGCCAAGTTGTGCTTAGATATATTCCAAGAAAACTTTGGGGGGTGCCACCGGGGCTTTTGGGGGGTGCCCAGCATGCTTTAGCAAAAAAGTGTCTAATTTGGGTGGGTTCCCAAACAAGCTTGAAATACCATATCTCACTTTTTACAAGTAAATCAATTTTTTATCATTTTTATTATATTTCCCACATTAAATGAAGTTATTTTCTCCGAATATGAGGTCAAATTTGAGTTCCTTTAATATTTTTAATATTTTTAAGGGTAATGTTAAATTCACCGCTACAGAGCCGTGTGGCACCCTACACAACTCAAATGAGCCGTGTGGCTTCCTACACGGCTCAAATGGGCCGTGTGGCATGCTACACGGCTCAAATTGGCTGTGTGGCATGCTACACGTCCTATATGAGTTGTACGGCACGCTAAACAACTAAAATCAAGTTGTGTAGCCTCCACTATATCATAACTAATGAATAATAAATTATAAATTATGAATCATAAATTATAAATTATATATAATAAATTATATATAATAAATAAAAAATAAAAAATAAAAAATTAAAAAATAAAAAATAAAAAATAAAAAATAAAAAATAAAAAATAAAAAATAAAAAATAAAAAATAAAAAATAAAAAATAAAAAATAAAAAATAAAAAATAAAAAATAAAAAATAAAAAATAAAAAATAAAAAATAATAAATGATAAATGATAAATAATAAACAATAAATAATAAATAATAAATAATAATAAATAACAAATTATATATAATAAATAATATATAATAATCAATAAACAATAAATAATAAATAATAATAAATACTAAATCATAAATTATAAATTATATGGAGTAGTGTACGGGCCCCCACGCGTTTAGGGGCCCTACATGGCTCCCACACGGCTGGAGCCGTGAATTTAACATCAACCTATTTTTAAATATTAAATTTACTCAATTGGTGTTCATATTTTAATTATCCAAAATATGATACCCCCAGACAGGCCCCACAGACCCCACAGGGGGTCTGGAGGCCTTAGAGTAGCCCCCAGGCCTTTGGGGGCAAAAAGATAAATCAAATGAAATTTTCTCCCACCCCCAGAACCCCTTTCAACCTTAGAAATGCTTCATAACTTCCTGGGGTGGGAAAGAATTCCAAAAGGCTTCACTTCAGCAAAAAGAATTACTATAATGAAACCAATGATGGCTTTTGGAATAATTTTAGAAATTTATTTTCTAAAAGAAGCATTTTGGTGCTATGGGAATGATATCATCAATTTTATTGGTGTGACTTTAGACTGGGAAAAAAAATCCATTCAGTACCATGATAATAATGATAAAATCAAAAATTGATTTCTTTTAATGAAAACTGATATTTTTCATGGGTTTTAAATATATTTCTTGGAATAATAAAACAACATGTAGACATGAACAAAACAACTATTGAATAATATTAATTAAAATACAATTGAAAATTACAAGAGAACCTGCATCAATTGAAAGAAAGATCAAAGAAATATCAAAGCAGGATTTATTTAATCCTTTTTTGATATTTCTTTTATTATATTTGGAATTGATGGAGTTTATTGTTTAATTTTAAATTATATTTGAATCATATGATTAAATAGGTGTGTGTGGAATTTCTTTATGTTTTTTTTAAAAGATATATGCAATCCATCAGAACTATTAATTTTTATTCAAAGAAATCAATTCTTGATTTTATCACTATAATTGTGTCACTCAATAAGTTATTTTTTGGAGAATTTCAGAATATTTATAATATTCTTGTACAATAGGAATAAATTTAATGTTTCAATTTCCTTTTATTTTGGTACAAGGTATTCAAATTTCACTTGAAATAGGTTTTCTAATTGGAAGAAATCAATTTTTTATACTTAATTTTTTTGATTTTTTTCTGAATGAAGCTTTTGTTAGATGTTAGAATTTTTGAAGATATTCATATTCTCCTCATTAGATGGATATACATAGAATTTTCATATTTTTTTATTATGTTTTGCACAACAGAAATTCTATCAGAAATATTGGATTTTCTTCAAAAAAATATGTTGATCTTTTTTATCATTATTTATGTAATTGATTATATTTTGGTTGAAATATATCAAAATATCTAATTTAATTGTATCAAATAGGTAAATGTTTTGTTTTTTTATGTTCTTTATGTTTGTTCCAAAGGTATTTGAATTCCACCAGAAATATTCCATTTTGTGTCAAGGGGATGAATTCCCATCATTTTTCTTATTTTATTCACAATGGCTGAAGTTTATTTTTTAAATGTGACCTCCAACTTCAATTCCTTTAAAGAAATTGATATTTTTTTGCATTGAATATTCCATTTAATCAATTGGTTCCCATATTTGGATTTTACAAACTTTTCTATGCAAGATTGACCACACAGGGGGTATGGATGCCTTAAATTAGCCCCCAGCACCTTGATTAATTTTAAGAGGCCTTGGGGCGGCAAAAATTTCATCAAAAGGCATGTCATCTCACCCCAGGACCTCCTGTAAACTTAAAAAAGGGGTGCCAAATCTTAATTGTTTATTTTGATACCTTTTTTGTATTGGCACATCTTTTTGAGGTTTACACGCCTTCCTGGTATGTGGGAAAGCATACCAGGACACTTTTTTCTAGTAAAAAATCATTCAAATAAAACCAAACACTTGAATTCAGAAAAAAAAGAAATCCCAGCATGATGCCCTTTTTGAAAAAATGCATCATTTTAGTAGTCTTGAAGGGATGATTTTAGCATGGTCATATAACATAAAATTGGAAATTTTACTTCTCAATACACTTCCAAATTTTCAGTTTAATTCAAGAGAGATTATCATCTTGTCCTTTTCAAATTTTAACAACATCCTAAATGGTTGCTTGGCAACCAAAAATGAAAAATTTTTATGGATAACTTCCATCTTCAAAGGTTATTTGTCATCTACTGATGGAAAATGAGCTAGAGAGCAAAAGGAAAATTTCAGGATACATATTCATTGGAACAGATGTGGAATTTTTTCAAGAACTCTTTTGATATATTCTTCATTGGAAAAGATGAGGGATTTTTTCAGGAAATATTGGGAAAATAAAAAAAGCACCTTCCTTTAATATTTCCACTGGATTTTTCATCATAAGTTTTAATAAAGCCAATGGGATGAACTGGGTGATAGAGAAGTTGGAATTAAACTCTTGTTTCTACAATCATATGGATGAAATATTTGGTAGGAAAGTTGGAATCACTCCACTAGCTTATGTTGATTTCCAAAGATGTGAGTCCATAAATCCTGTGGGAATATTTGCCAGTACTCAAACAAGTAATAAAAAAAAAAGTAACCCATGGGGGAACTTTAATTTGAAGCATCAAATGAAAATGAGGATACTCAAACTATTTTTTCCCCAATACAATCAACATCAACATCTTGAATTAAGTAAAATAATTAATTGAATCAATCAGTTGTTTCTTTTAATCCATCAATTTCCTGCTTAGATCAAGTAAATGAATTCATAAAAATTCCAGAAAATGATTACAGTTAGCCACTGCCTCTACAGCTTCCTAAATCACCTCTCAAACAAACATCAACTTGGACCAGTATGGAATTATTAATCCATTAATTTCTTGATGATTAATTTCTGGTTTCTGGTAAACAGCCCCACCCCTTTTTAGAAAATAGGAAGCTTAAAACAATGTTACCTCCTAGATCACCTTCAAGAAATAGTAATGATTTTCAGCAAGAATCAAATTCAGTAAATTTAAATTGGAAGGCCCCAAATTCTTTCAAAACCAGCACACAAATACATCAATAGATAAGAAAAACCTTGAGCTTGAGATTATTTGAAGAGATCATTTAAAAAAAAGGATTGAGTAAGATCCATGAATATATAAACTATTGGTACACATGCATTTATACTAATACAACAGTCTAATTAGGAAACCGGTTAGATGCAAGATTAAAAGTGAGAAACTTGAGTTTTAAAGGAAGACTTTGGAGAATAAAAATCAAATTAGGAATGAAAGTATGTTTTTGAGCTTATATTTCAAGAGAGGAATCTTGATACGCAATATAATTTAAAATGAACTGAGTTTGTGTTTCCAAAATAGGAGAAATATAAAGACTCAATTTTATCATAGAAAAATTGAAAGCTATCCTTATCCATTTCTTGTGTTAGCAGCATTTGGGAGGTGGAGGAAATCTAAAAAATTATTCACATAATTGGATTTTGAATTTATAGCTTCTTATCTATTTTGGAGAAAAAAAAAGAAAGAAAGAAATTTTGTTTAATCCATGGCTAGAGATTCTTCTTTCAATATAATCAGTACACAAATTTGAAGCTTTTAATTTCCTGCACCCATACTTTTTTCATGGGAAGCAGAAATTGTTCATCACATGAAAGATTGGTTAGTCTTTCCTAGAAAAATCACATGCCCTTCATTCTTCACATGCTTATTCTTCTTATTCTCAAAAACCACCCAAACTTCATCAAGATGTGAAATTATTACTGAGAAATCATTCAAAAATTTTCATTAAGCTTGAAAGTATTATTTCAGTAATATCCCATTCATAGCTGATAAATTTTCAAATCCTTGAAGTTTTTAATATTGAACATGGAGAATTTCTACAAAAGCACTAATGGGAATAAATTGGATGAGATGGATTGGTAAGATGAGAATGGTTTTTGGAAAAAAATGTGGCAATTATTTTTCACCAAACTAGAGATTTACCTTGGTGGAATAAATCAACATTTGAAACATCAAAAAAAAAACTAGCCAATTTTAGAAAACTAAGAAAAATCCAAAAAAAAATTGATCAAATGGGAAAATTCATATTAGTATTGATAGGACTAAATTTCAAGAAAAGTTTTAATCTTGAGTTTTTTTTAGTTTAGATTTTGATTGAAAGGTTACCTGCACTTGAACATTGATCAATTAAGGGATTATTAAACAGAGTGATGAGATGGGAACTAGACTTGGATCATTGGCTCAGAAATAGTTTCGAAATTTCAAAATTTTCAGGAACTTGGATTGGTTTTCATGTCCCACAGCAATGATTTTAATAAGCTCTTGGTCACCTTTTTATCTATTTATGGGAAGAATATTTCCCATCTTAGCCCTCATTTGAGCTTTAATAGTTTATTGAATTACTTCAATAATTATTCATCTCATGTGATATCCTCATACTCAGCCTCTAAATTGATTTATCTAAGCATAACATTTTAGGTAGATTTTTTGCTCTGGTTAAATTTGAAGTTATTTTTTATGGGAGCCTTGGTAATATATTTGGGAATTTGGACTCCAATTTTTATAAAATATGGTATTGTAAAGCCCTTTTGGGAAGCACCTAAACTTATTAGTGATTTTTGTCAAGCATGCATGGCACCAACCAAAGTCATGTTGGTGCCAATCAAAGTGAACTTGATCCCTGGCCAAACAAGTCTTGTGCCAAGCCAAGTTTATCTTGGTGCCAATGAAAGCTGGATGCTTTGACCTTCCAAATACAAGATTTTTTCTTTTGAGAAAAAAAATGGTTGAAATTTGTGCAGAGGGAGGCTGGTCATTTTGGTGCAGCCAGCTTTGATTGGAATCAAGGTGAGCTTTGTTAGGCGCCAAGTTTGAAAACCTGCAAGTCCAACCAACTTGAGTGCCATGGGAACCAACCCAAGTCCCACTGGGTGCATGCCAAGTCAAACTTGGACAGGTACCCAGATGTGCTTTATACACTGTACTTCCTTGCACTAATTAACTAGGTCCAAGAATACTGTTGGAATACACAATTGCACACTCGCGCTCCTCTGCTCATACTACAAACCTGAAGTCCCTGACCAGGCTTCACACCAAGCGCTCCCAACTCAATTTGATATCTCATCCAAACTTTTCTTGCTTCAACCATCATCAGTCTTGCTCATTGATACCAATCCCATACAATATCATCAAATCTTCAAGCTTGAAACCTAATGGATTGATTGCCTTCATGAACCCAATTTGGTACAACTAAGTAATCCAATTTCCTCTCAGGAATTCCACTGACCTTCTTAAATTCCAGATCTTCCAGAACTTCTGTTTCATCTCATCACATCTTGTATGGTCATCAAGATTAAAAGATGTTTCCTCTCTTCTAGTTGTAAGGTTTCTTCCTGTCTTCATCTTCTGCTCAAGCTTACTCAACATCATTGCTCCAGCCATTGCTTCTATCTACTCAACTTTTCAATGCCTGCCTTTCAATAGTTGTCCCTCTTCAGAGTTCCAACAGCCCAGAAAACGTTTTGTCACATTCCTATTCTATTTATCATGTTTTAGTTTTCAACCACTCATGAATTTCATTGCAATGAACAGTGGTCCTGGTGTCTCAAAATCATAACTCTTTCATGGTTAAAAGCCAAAGCTCCACCAGCAAGCCAAAATGGCATCACCATTGCCAGGACCAGGGGGGGACATGTCCAAGAACATGGCACTCAAGGGAATCTATGACTCAATCCCTCTACTCAACAAGGACAACTACTCCATGTGGAAATCCAAGTTCCAGAACCTCCCAACTCAGGCGGATCCTGTCAATCATGGCATCAGAAGAATCATCAAGTGAACTAGACAAGGACACAAATGAGGAAATTACGGCCTACTTTCTCTCTCAGTTGGAACCATCCACCCAATCTAACATCATCAATCCTGACAAAAAGAGCAGCGCAAAGGCCATCTGGAATGCAGAAAAAACCAACTTTTCTTCCTCACAATTGGCAAACAGAGCAAGAATCTTCATGAATTTCTTGTATCTAGTCTTCTCCAAAAACAAAATAGAGAAATTTTTCATGAATGTCTGGGTTCATCTCAACAAACTCACGGAAGTTGGAATAGAAATTCCCTTGGATATTCTGGCCTATCTTGTGCTCTTCAAATTTCCAGCCAGCCTCAAGCCAATGCAGTCTCAAATAATGCATGGAGTGCAAACAATCACGGTCAAATATGTCCTCAATCACCTCACTCAGCGCAAAAATGAGATCAAAGCTACTAAGGAAAAAACATCCTCAAAATTCAATCTGTTGCTTTTCAATCGTGACTATCCCAGATGCACCAACAGAGTCCACAACAACAAAGTCTGAAACCACAAACAGGAAGAATGTTGGGCAGAGTTCCCTCATCTCAGACAAAAAGGAAAGAAATCTAACAAGAAAAAAGATGAAGAAGTAGCTCATTTCTTCTCTTTCTTCTGTGTAGCTGCTCATTCCACTTCCCTTGGACACTCCATCTTTTTATCGGACTCAGAATGCTCTGTACAATTGATTAAAAACCAAAATATCTTCTCTCACCTCACTCCCAGAGATGAAAAAGATGAAATCAAAACTAGAAAACCAGGGGCTTTGCTGTCCATCAAAGGACAGGGTACTGCCAGCATCCGCGTTGGGAACAACGTCATCACGCTAAAAGACGCATGCTGGGTCCCAGATGCCACTTCCAACCTTCTGTCAAGTCCACAGACCCCACTTGCTTCAAGCTGGTCCAACGGGGGAAAATCTGCCTCACCGGACAGATTACTCAGAACGTTCTCAAAGTGGAAAACCCAATGCACGTTTCTCTTCAGATGACCCTGACAGAAGTTGACAAACTCCACAATAAATTTGGACATGCCAGCATTGGGCACATGGAAAAATACCTGGGAAAATCTCTGAGCCGCAGCGTGGTACAGCACTTTGACTGCCTGGGATGTGACCGCGGAAAAATTATCAAGAATTCTTTCAAAGCCTCCTCCACCCTGGTGTCCAAGGTCTTTGGGCCACTCCACCTTGACCTCATAGGACCTATATTGCCCCAATCCAAAGGTCACCACCGGTACTCTCTCACTTTGGTCAACAACTTCTCCGGCTACATTGGGGCCTTTCCGTTGAAACTAAAAAGCAAAGCCGCCAAGACCATCATCTTCATACTGACTAACAAGCACCACAAGAGGGGTTACTATCCCTCAGAAGTCTGTTCCAATGGTGGAGGTGAGTTTATCAACGGATCTCTCAAGGACTTCTTCAATGCAAAATCCATCAAAAAGATCATATCCAAACCATACCATCCCCGACACAATGGGAAGGCCAAGCATGCAAACAGGACACTATCAGAAGCTTTGCGGGCCACTCACTCATCAACAAGACATCCACAGAACCTCTGGCACAAAACAATCAAAGCCTGTACGGTAGCTCTGAATCAAATACCCAAAGAATCCGGTAAGCTCTCTCCCTGGGTACTCATGCATTGAAGCGTGCTTCCTCCTCACTACCTGAAGCCAATTGGTATGCACCTGACTTACCTAAATCTCAAAGAAAAGAATTCCTTGTCCAAATTTGAAGAAAAAGGTAAATTGGGCATCCTCATTGGATATGTCCCGCAAATTCTCTCCTACCGCATTCTCAATGAATCCGGATCCATCTTTGAAACCAAACATGTGAAATTCAGAGCCACTAATGCCAAATTCATCACTAATCACACTCACTCCTTGAACAATCCTCCAATGATTGGATCCAATGCCAACCCTGGCCAAGATCAAGAATTTGACTCAGCAAGCCAGCAGAGTCATGCCTCAACTGAGTGTGAGATAAAATCAGAACAAGTCAAAGACAGTTGCCCCGAAAGTGAGAATGAACCCAAACTTTTGCCTGATCCTGCTCCCAACCCAAAACTCCTGCGGGATTGGACTTCCCTTCAAAAACCGGACTGTTACGGCTTCCTTACTACCAAAGTACCACAAACTGTTGAGGAGGCCTTGAAAACACCAGAATGGACAAACTCCCTCCTGAAGGAAGACAATACTTGCAAAGCACTTGGGGTTTGGGAAGACTACAATGGACCAACTCCCGCCAATGTTCTAAACACCACCTATGTCTTCAAACTCAAAGAAAACGCACACGGAGAATCACCTACCTGCAAGTCTAGAATATGCATCCAAGGATTCATGCAACATTATGGCCTAGATTAATTTGACACCTATGCACCAACTGGAAAAACCACATCTCTTCAAGCTCTTCTCCTGTTATTTCTGGACAAAAACCTGGACATCCTTCAACTCAACGTGAAGGGTGCCTTTCTGCACGCCAACCTAGATGAGCAAGTTTTCATCTGGAGACCACAAGCCAACAAGTGGAAGTCTAAGATACTCAAGCTTAAGAAGTCCCTGTACGGGCTCAAACAGGCCCCCAGGAACTGGTAAAGGACCCTTTGCAAATGGATACAAAGTCTATGTTACATCCCGTTCGGACGCTGACCCATGTCTCTACATTAACAGGGACAAAGGATTGGCCTTTTTTTTCATGTTGACAACCTACTAGTATGTGGCAACTCCTGCCATTTTGAACGGGACTTTCCAAACAAATTCACCAACTTGTCCAGCCATCAACCCAACACCCTGTTAGGCATGAGGGTGAACCAATCAGCTGAAAAAATTGGTCTGTCTTTGCCCATTCACATTGATAAGGGACTTGGGACTCTCAAGAACATGAATCTAAAACCCATCTCTGTGCTGTGCACCCCCAGTCTTCAACTCTCTCCTGCCACCAACAACAAAAACCAACAATTCAAAAGCCTGAACAAGAGCTTCTGAAGCCACATTGGAAGGCTCAATCACATTGCAAGCCTAGCTCAACCTGACATCTCCTTTTCAGTTTTGAATCTTGCTTGCTTCAGTGAAAAACCAGGCATCCCCCATTGGAACAAACTCACTCAGGTCTGGAGATACCTGGCAGCCACAGAACATCTTGAGCTGACTCTTTCAAAGAAAAAATCTTCCCCAAACCTTGTATGCTACAGTGATGCAACATGGGGAGATGATCCCCAAACTTGTTGGTCTCAAACAGGCCTAATCTGCACCCTGTTTGGTGCTCCTCTATATTGGACCAGCCGCAAGCAGAGGAATGTCACCTTCTCCTCAATGGAGGCCAAGTGCAATTCTCTCAAAAATGCTCAACTCAAAGCTTGTTGGATCAATCACCTAATCAATGAGCTGTTGAATTGCTGTCCTCTCCCTAGCATTCATCTAATCAACAACAAAGGGCTGGAAAATAAGGTAAAGAAATTTGGCAGCAACTCAAAGACAAAATTCATAGACATTAAGACCAAAGGCCTCAGAGAAGATTTAACCAACAACAAGACCAAGGTGATGCTCATCCCCTCCCAACACATGGTTGCCGATGCCCTCACAAAACCCACCAATAAGCCTTCCATCACCAGGCTTGTAGCTCATATCAGTTCCCAAGGAAATTGAATTAAGAGGGGGCATTGGAATACACACTTGCACACTTGCGCTCCTCTGCTCATACTCCAAACCTGGAGTCCCTGACCAGGCTTCACCCCAAGCGCTCCCAACTCAATTCAATATATCATCCAAACTTTTCTTGCTTCAACCATCATCAGTCTTGCTCTCATCAATACCAATCCCATAAAATCTCCTCAAATCTTCAAGCTTGACACCTAATGGATCAATTGCCTTGATGAACCCAATTTGGTACAACTAAGCAATCCAATTTCCTCTCAGGAGTTCCACTGACCTTCTTAAATTCCAGATCTTCCAGATCTTCTGTTTAATCTCATCCCATCTTGTACGGTGTGGTGTCAATTTATAGACACGGATTGGGGACTGCGTCGCGGCTGCGTGCTCAGCATTGGAGGCAAGCGGGCTCAGCATTAGGGTATGCGGAGTGCTCAGCAGCGGCAGCTGCTGTTTGGCTCCGCACCTGGTGGACGGGTTGGGCTCAGCATTGAATGCGGCGTGGGCGGCAATCCGTCCCAGAGATTGGATTTGGAAGGTAGTGCGCTCGACTAGGTTCACGGGTGCGCCGGTTTGGATACGTAGGGGCGGAGCAATCTGCGGGCTATGAAGGAACGGATGGAGCGCGCGCGCAAGCACGCGGATCATGCCGGATATTACCAAACACCCACGACGGGCGCAGACAAATGGATAGGGACAGGCGCGGGGGGCTCCGAGTAGGGCGCGGTGCAAGGACCGGGTCATGAGAAGGACGAACCGGATGGACGGGACGGCGTACGGACAACAGGGGGAGTTTGGTACGGAGGAGGTGGGGAGAGGAGGCTAGGGTTTCTGTTTTGGGATTTTTTTCTGTTTCTTTGTCATACTGTCATTTGCGCATGTACTTAGGTTAGGGTTGAGGGGGAGGACTTATCCTCACTCCCAACTCTGGATTAGAGGAGGGGTATGCATGCATGGATGCAGAGGGGGAAGAATCACAACACATCACACATCATTGGATTGGATCACTCATCTCACCAGGAGATTAAAGGAACTCATACCGGATACACATCCAGGTGGAAAGTTCTTAGGATTGAAGAATTGGCAATTTCTCTCTCTCTCTCTACTTTTCTTTATCTCTTTATCTCCTTATTTCTATTTCTCATTTAAGTGCGACTTTGGACATCCTCATCTCCTTTCAAACGCAGGGAACCGTTAACTTCCAAACCTTGGGACAATTATAGGGGGATAACCTTCTATTCTTTCCACATCTGAGGGTCTGGCCGGGAATTAACCTTCCGTTTCTTGTTATTTGAAGGTAACTGGGCGCGATGTACTATTCATACCTCCCTACAGTCGCTCCTTCTTCTTCTTCTCCTTCTCCTTCCGTCTCCGGGTCCGCTACTCCGACCCCACTCTTGTCTTCCATCCCTCCTCCTCCCCCTCCCTCCGCTTGACCCAGGACAAGCTACGCCATTCCCCCATTGGTCTCCAGTGACCATGAACCCACTTGTCTGGTTTGCATCAGGCCGCGCAACTACCCTCACATCCAATTCAACACCGCAGATGTGGAGCGATTTATCTTGAGATACAAAGGTATTGCAGATGCGGAAGGTGCTTTGGACGCTGATAAGGCCCTGCTTGTTGTCCTGTTCATTATGGACAAAGAGAAGCTCTGGGATGTGGAGGAAATGGAAGGCTACAAGAATCAAGATTGGCCAAAACTGAAGGCGGAGATCCTAACACGGTGGGGTAGGTGCAAACATCGGTTCTGGGAAAGCAATTTTGACCGCGTGGCCTCAGAGGCAAGCGCACGCGGAGGGGTCAGAACGCGGGTGGAGCTGGCGGAGTACACCTCAACATTCGATTGGATCTATTGGTACTTGTCAAAGAACAAGGTGGTTGCGGGACAGACGGGGCCATGAAACGCGCGTTTCTGGGTGGTTTAGGCGCTCAACTCCGGGCAAGGGTGCAGCGGCATCTTTACAATCACAACTTGGTAAAGCGGTCATTGGACGGGAGCATTGCGCTCCTTCCGGAGTTGGCTGTCATTTGCCGGGCTGTGGAGAGTGAGCTTGACTTAGAGGAGCTTATCAAGGAAACCGCTAAGTCCTTCCCAGCGGGACCAAAGAAATACGCCCCCCAGGTTCCGGCTCCGGCGCAATTTCCGGCCCCAGTTCCACCTACTTCCACTTGTGTTCCGGTTCCTCAACCCGCACCCGCCCCTCTGGTAAGCGAACTGACGGAACTGATGAAGGACCTGAAGATCTGCATGAGCCGTATGGGCCTCCACCTCACATGGTGGAAGGGTTTTGGCCGCCCAGTACCTTTGTGCCAAGGGGGTGCTTGTACTGCGGGGCAAACAGTCATTGGCGATCGGCGTGCAAGGAGCTTACAGAGGATCTCAGTGCGGGATTGGTTTGAACGGCGGGGATGGGGTACATTTTTCCAATGGGCGAACAGATTCCGATGGAGCCAAGCCAGCCAACCGCAATGCAGCAGGTGCGCACACGGGGTCAGGAGGCGGGAACAACGGCACAAGCGTCACTGGGCATTGTTACCAGTCACGGATCATGGCAACCACCTTGGGTGGAAGCTGAGGTAAGGGTAGTGGCAACAGAAGAAAAGGTGGCGGTCTCCAATAAAATGGAGGTGGACGCGAAGGAGCGACCCCCGTTGGCCGTTCCAAAACCGGCCGCGCGCGTGCCCAGAACCAAGGCGCCGGCAGCAAACCCTGTAGGGAAGAAGAAAGTGGCGGACATTGTGCAAAGGGTGATGGGTAACAAGACTCCGGTTCCGCTGACCTTGCAGGAACTGGCGGCCGTGTCTCCAGTGGTGGTAGACAAGATGGTTCAGGTGTTGCGGGATTGCGGTCAGGGCCGGGTACCTCAGACGGTGCAGCGGGTTCATGTGGCGCGGGGAGTGCAAGTTGAAATTGGTTTTGACTCCGCTTGCTTACGTTCCAATGGTCATAGCGGGAAGGAAGGTGTGGGCTATGGTGGACAGCGGTTCAATGGTGAACCTACTGCCATCGCGGATGGTGGATGATTTGGGGTTGGTTTGGCAGAAATGCGCAATGGGTCTCCGCGCGCTTAACGGAGGGGAGTGTTGTGTGGATGGAGTAGTCAAGGAGGAGGAGGTCGAGGTTGCAAGGGTCCGCAGGCCTCTTTCTTTTCTTTTGGTTGATTGTGGGGATGTGATTTTGGGAAGGCCGTTCATGTTTGGGTTTTGAGCACAAATGGTTTTCAATCCGGAGGCGGGAACGGAGGCGTTGACGGTGGAGGATTTGTCCAGCGGAAGGTTTGAGATGACTATCTGCAATCATGGGCAAGGGAAGCGGAGGAGAGGGTTGGAGTATGAGGAGGAACCGGACGCGGAGTTGGTCTGCGACAGGTGACCTTTGGAGGATTTTTTCTAGTCAACCAAGGAGACTGCGCGGAACAAGCTCCGGTTTCGCGCGGGCGTTCGACTAATGAGGAGCAGGGAGGGGGAGGAAGGAAAGTGCAGGGCGCGCACGTTGCAGAAGTAAGTCCCTTTTCTCAGTATGCATTGCCCGAGGGTACTACGCTTCAAAAACCCTATCATTGTGCCACACTCGTGAGCAAAGGCGGAAGCCGCGGTTCCGTTGTGGTGCCCCATCCAGGACACCCTGGCCGCCTTAAGACCTCAACCCATAAACTGTTCCTCAGGCTCATCCAAACCGTCCTTCATCCGCGCGCGTTGCGCGTCGCACCTCGCGCGCTGCGCTTCCTTCATCCGTGCGCGCGCTGCGCGTCCTTTATCCGCGTTGCTCATCATCCTTGCCGTTGCGTGTTGCTTGTCATCTCCGCCGTCGTCATAGCGCGTCCTCATCTTTGTTGTTGTGCGTCCTCATCTTTGTCGTCGCGCGTCCCAATCTCCTCATTGCTACCGTTGCGCGGCGCTCATCCATGATTTACCAAATCCATCCCGACCGCACCCCCAAGCATTTGGCAAATCCTTGGATCCGTCAAATCTCCCATCTCACTTGATCTATCAGTTGTGAATCTCAAGGCCGTCAGGATTTACTCAACCGTCTCAAGCCAATCTCCTATCCGCCCATCCGCGCTCTCATGGACTTCATCCGTCACCTTTCCTGGGGCTCTCCCACCCACTTCCGCCTTTGGACAAGGGGTGAAGAGTGCCAACTACCACCTGCGGACATCCGCGGCGGTTTGGTTCATTTCTCTTTCCCACCCCGTCCGCCTTTGGATGAGGGGTGGGTGACTCTGTTATTGTTGCGTGCGCCCATCCACGGACAGACGCGAGTGACCACATGATTTTCTTCCCTTTTCCGCTCTATTTGTAGAATCCGTTGTACATAGTCTAACAGGGCCTCCTGCCCATATAAGGAGGGGCTCTCCCCTGCCTTTTGGATCCATCATTGGAACATGGAATCATTCAGCATGAAATCAGCACACCTTTGATCCTTGAGCCTCCATACTCAACCCTTGATCCCTGATCCTTATCACCAACCAATAGCCTTGCTGGTTGAAGAAAAATTCTGTCTGTTGGAATTTTTTTGAGTGTGTTATACCACTCCTTGATCCCTTTCTCTGACCATACTGGTCCTGATCCCTGATCATCTTTCTGGAGCCAATCACAATTGATTGAAGAGGTCTTATTAAGCTTAAGACCTGGAGTGTTATACCTCCCCTTAGCTTCTTTGGAGTTGCATTCTGCCAGCCTACTCTTGAGTCCCTTGAGAATTGTTGAGGTTATCCTTGCTTCAAATCAGTTACTGTTTGCTTTAGAGCTTCTTAAACATTGTGCTTTGTCTTGTACAGCCACCCTCAGTTATCTGGTACCCTTCAAGCGCTTGATTGCGGAGATTTGGGAAGGTTCATTGAGAACCTGGAGGTTGCTTGGGTTTGAGTTGATCATCCCCAATCTTCTGCTGACAACCAGAGTTATTAGCTTGTGGGTGTTGTTTACATACAGCAGCTTTTGTTCTTTGAACTCTAAGAAGACTTTAACTTCTTTTGTTCAAGTTTTTCCCTGCATAATCTTGTCTCAGATAGTGCTGTTCCGTTGCTACCAAACTATTATCATCCTTATCATCTACTCCTTGATTCCTCATTTACCAGGTTCTGGACCTTGATCTTGGTTACATTTAAATATTTTTGTAACACTCAGGAGGGCAGCCTAAACAGCACCTTTCCCCTCCGCAGAACTTCCACGGCCTAGCAAGGTTTGGAGTCTTACATTTGGTCCCCCGGGCCGGGATCAAACCAGCAACCTTGAGATTTACAGTCCCAACTTGAAGAATCAACTCCAAAATCCAATCCGATTTTTTTCTTTTCTTTTTCTGTTTGTTCTTTTTTTTTAGATCTGATCCGTGGAGGCAGCTTGGTCCAGAAGTAAGTCCTCCCAATTGTGCACCGCCTGGGAAAGATCCTTGTTGTTTTTGTGAAACTCTACTCTTGCCACACTTGTGAGCCACCTTGGAACTCTGCTCAATTGGATCTCTTAGGAACCCTTCAACATGGAATCTGCTGGATCCTCTTTATCTGTTTGGGCCAAGATGGTCAAAATCAAACCTCAGAACAAAAATTTAGGCTTCAATGGGACCAATGTTGAACAATTCCTGGACTCCTATGAGATGGCTGCGGAAGTGGATGGTGCCAGTGAATATGATATGGCTTATCAGTTACGGTTTTTTATCTCTTCTGACAAAGTTATGGAGGTTATCAAATTGTTTGAGGGATTTGAAAATCACAACTGGCGGCTCCTGAAGGAGGCTATGCTGGCCTATTGGGAAAAAATAGATGTAGCCAGATTTACTTTGCAAGACTTGGATGCCCTGGTTTCTCAATGGATCTCCAATGGTGGTATCTCCTCAGCCTCTGACTATCAGACTTTCAGAAAATCTTGGGACCCTATCCAGTCCTATCTTATCCGGAACAATCACATTGATACGTTGGACAAAATTTGAGTGTGATTTTTTCAGTCTTTCTCTCCAGGAGTGCAGGAAAGAATTAAGGATGAATTGGTGAAATCTGGATCCATGATCACGACAAGAGACAATTGGTTCAAGCTCCCTGCTTTCATGGTTCTTAGGAATACTGTGGATAAAGTGATGAAAGGTCAAACAGCTCTCACCTTTGAAAAACCTAAAATCACTGAACCAGTCCTTGCCCCCTCTTTTCAAGCATCTAACGAAACCATGAATAAGATGGAAGCCAATTGCAGACCTAAACCCAATCCTCAGACTCACCGGGAGAAACCTACTATAGATGAGATCACTAAATGACTTCAGGCATTTGAGAATAAAATAGATCAGAAAATATCCTCTTTAGCCACTCCTAAACCCGCTAATTCTGTTCCTAAGTCTAATATAGTCTATTATTATTGCCATAGGGAAGGCCATGGTACTGGTAGATGTCCTGAACTCCAGAAGGACAAGGAGGAGAAGTTAGTAGAGCAGAAGGGAAATAATTTTTTCCTTCCTAAAGGTGCTTTGATCCCTTTTGATTTGTCTTGACCAATCCGTCATGTTGTGGCCTCATACCAACCACCAACTCCTAAGAAGGCATCCTTGGTCTCTGTGTATTTTTGATCATCCTGTGGAACTCTGCAACCTTGGCATCTTCCAGCTTCCCTGGCACCTATCAATCCAATCCAGCTAGGAAACGCCATGAGGAACCAAAACCTCATAAGTCTCCTCCTGTTCCATCCTCCATTCTGCAAAAACCCATTAAACGCCAATCTTCACCTGAGCCTCCTTCCCCTGATGTGGAAGACATGGAAGTAGAAAGGGAACCACTTATGGAAAGGTTCCAGGACAACTCTGATCCTCCCCCTCTTCAACCTGCCCAACCCTCAGATCCTCTTCCATCACCTATTACACCTGATCTTCCTCCCTCCACCCAGCCCAAAGTTCGATTTGAGAGGGGCATCTCCAAGTACTACCCTAATGCTGTGGAAGGAGTATTAAAGAAAATTTCTAATCTTAAAATCCCTGATCTATCTGTGGCTTAACTCCTGTCGATCTCTCCATCTGTTGCAGAAGGGATGAAGAAATGGGTTTCTTGTCAACGTGTGGAGATTGGTCCGGACAAATTAAAGGTCTTCTATGGTACTCTGATAGAGGATTCTGGTGGAACAGATCCCTCTTCAGATATCAAACTGTATTCCTGTCCTCTTGGTTTTCTTCCATGTTGTCTTGGTGATTCAACTAAAACGGTTTCTCTCCTTGTGGATTTAGGTTCTCAGCTCAACTTGATTTCGGACTCCATGGCCTGCAAGCTTAAACTTAGCCCAAGGGTCAGTTTCAACTCTGCGGTCTATGGAATTGGGAATCAGTCCTGTGAACTAGTTTGTATTGCTGAAGATATTCCTGTTCAAATTGGTCAAAATATTGTTGGCACCTGTCACTTCTGGATCACTTGTCTGGATGGTCCCATGATCTTGGGAAGGCCTTTCTTAATGGACTTTGGTGCTACCCTGATGTTTTCTGATCAAGTTGGGGAGAGAATTCTCCTCCCTGATGCTGATGGCAGAAAAATTGAAGTTCCCCTTTGTTCTTTGGATTCTGGTTGTTGGGAAAGAGACTTCCCTGGTCACCCTCCCAAATCTGTCCTGAAAGGAAAGCAGAAAGAAAACGCTCATTCCTTTCATCCTCATTTTTTAGAAGAATAGTTGGCCCTACTGATAGTTGTAGCTCTCCTCAGCCTCAGACTTCAACTCATGGACCAACTCCCACCTCAGAGGCATATCCTTCTTTGTCCTCA
Source organism: Puccinia polysora (assembly GCA_025617555.3). Taxonomy (NCBI): domain Eukaryota; kingdom Fungi; phylum Basidiomycota; class Pucciniomycetes; order Pucciniales; family Pucciniaceae; genus Puccinia; species Puccinia polysora. The sequence goes on along the minus strand of CM062647.1, from coordinate 24,760,878 downwards.
TCATTTTCTTCTCATCCAAATAAGATCAAAACCCAAACACATGAAAAATCCGAAAAATCCAAAAATATTTCTTCTCTGTCTGTATCTGTTGTATCTTCTTTTTCTTTTTCTTTTCAGCCTGATCACTCATCCTCTATTCCGGTTTTGAATCTCTGCAATGAGTGTAAACTAGATCTCAATCTCAATTCCTTTCTTGGTGGCCTTGGTATGAAGGAGTTTGGTCTTAGGTGGGGGCAATTTGGGGTAGAAGTAAGTCCTCCCAATTGTGCACCACCAGGGGCTTCTACTACTGTTGTTTTTGAAACTCTACCCTGTGCCACACATGTGAGCAATGTGTTATCTTTTGGATCCTCTTTTATGGAGAAGGCACCTTTCAAGGACGCAGCAGAACATTGGACTTGTAAGATGTTGGAACACGGCCTCAGTTTTCGTAGTCAGGTCTCACTGGTCAATGCTTGGAGGAAGCAGGGATTCCTCTCCTTTGCCACCAAGTACAAACCAGTTGCAAAAAAGGTCCAGCCAGTCAACCAACCAATGCCTCTCAAACTCAACCCTCCTCTTATGCATCCTCCGCTATCCCGCAATCCTTACTGTGGTCTATCCAAATCCATCACTGGTCCATTTATTCCCTCCGGTCGGGTCACTGAAGAACATCTGAAGGTGGTCAACTTTGGTCCAGATGGATGGCTTCTTCCTGATGAGTTAAATTTGATCAAAAATATTTTGTCTCTAAGGGAAAAATCTATTTCATTCTGTGAAGAAGAGAGAGGTCTCTTGAAAGAATCCTATGGTCTCCCTTACATCATCCCTTTAGTTGAACATGACCCTTGGCAAAAGAAAAAGATCCCAATCCCTGCTGCTAAAGTCAACAAATTCATCAAGTTGGTCCGCAAACGAGTCCAAACCGGCTTATACAAACAATCAACTTCTAGCTATTCCAGTCCTGTTTTCTGTGTTCTAAAGAGTAATGATAAACTTAGAGTAGTTCATGATCTCCAACCTCTTAATAAAGTTACTATTAAAGACTCTGGCGTGCCGCCTGCCACTGAAGAATTTGTTGAATCCTTCTCTGGGAGACCTTGCTATGGTCTAGGTGACATTATGGGTGGCTATGACAAACAATCCTTGCATCCTATTTCTTGTCCCCTCACTACTTTTGATACTCCCCTTGGTTGATTTCAGCTGACTTGATTGCCTCAAGGTGCCACCAACTTGGTTGCATTCTATCAGGCTCAGATGATGTGGATCCTCCAGGACAAAATCCCGGATCATGCGGGTATCTTTATTGATGATGGTGGGATTAAAGGTCCAGTCTCTGACTATGATAATGAGCTGTTACCTTGGCACTCAGGAATCCAACAATTTATCTGGGAGTATGCTACTGTCTTGGAAAGAATTTTGTTTTGAATCGAGGAATCTGGCCTTACTGTCTCTGGATCAAAGGTTGCCGCCTGTGTCCCTGCCTTGGAAATCGTTGGTCATATAGTCTGCAAGGACGGAAGAAGGATGGCACCCTCTAAAGTCAACAAAATCATCTCCTGGCCTACCCCAATAAATCCAACGGAAGTTAGAGGTTTCCTAGGTGTTGTAACTTATGTCAGGATCTTCATTCCCTCATTATCCAAAATCTGTATTCCCTTGCGTCGCTTAACCAGGAAGGATGCTGAATGGATTTGGACCCAAGACTGCAAACAATCATTTCAGTTGCTCAAAACAATTGTTGGGAAAGACATTGTTTTGAAAAAGATCAATTATGGACCCGGAGCCGGCAAGATCAAGCTGGCAGTGGACTCAAGTTATCAATCTGTTGGGGCTGTTCTTACCCAGGAAGATGAAAATGGTTTGGATTGTCCTGCTCTGTATGAATCTCTTCTTTTCTCAGATGTGGAATCCAGGTACTCCCAGCCAAAACTGGAACTTTGCGGTGTGGCCCAAATGTTGAAGAAGCTTCAGACTGTCCTTTGGGGTCAACATTTCGAGTTACAAGTCAATGCACAATCTATTATTGAAATGATTAACGCCCCCAGCCTCCCAAATGCTCCAATGACTTGTTGGGTGGCTTTCATCCAGTTGTTCTCTTTTGATATTGTTCACAGGCCTGGAAAATATTTCACCATGCCTGATGGTTTATCTTGACGACCTATTGGAGACAATGAATCAGAGGTTGGAATGGATTTTAATGAGGAAGAACCCTTGGTCCGCCCTGTCTTTGCCTTCTCCTCCCAAAATTAATCTGGTTTCCAGCAAGGTTTCTGGCTTAAGTTGGAGCAGTACCTTTCAACTCTCCAAAGACCCCCTGATCTCTCTGCCAAAGAATTTTGTTCCCTTAAAAGGAAGTCCTCCAACTTCTTTGTCCAAGGTTCTAGGCTTATGAAAAGAGAAACTCCTTGTGCACTTGTTGTGGTCTCTATCCCTTCTAAGCAAGATTCAATCCTGGAAAATCTCCATGAAGGCCTTGGTCATTGTGGGGAAAAGGAAACTTATCAATGAATATCCAAACAATTCTGGTGGCCATCCCTGAAGAAATCCTTTGCTCAATGGTGTAGGAGTTGTGAAGTGTGCCAGAAACGTGATCTTAGGCGCCTGGCCAAAATTTGTTACCCCACTGGAGAGTGCACTGTCTTTGGGAGGATTGCTATGGATGTGGTTCACATTAAGGCTGGTGGAGCTAAGTACCTCATTGTGGCTAGAGATGATTTTTCTGGATGGGTTGAAGCAAAGTTTCTTAAGAACCTCAGCTCTGAATCAGTAGCAGCTTTCCTTCATGAGACTTGGACAATGCGTTATGGCTTGGCCCAATCTTATTCTACAGATGGTGGCTTGGAATTTGGTGGAAAACTTGCTGAAATGATCCAATTGCTCCCTGGACAACATAGAGTTACTACTCCCTATTATCCTGAAGGACAAGGCATGGTGGAAAGAGGCCATGCTCCTTTGAAGGCTGCTCTTGTCAAATTGGCGGGTGAAAGTGGCAAGAATTGTCAAAAGTTTCTCCCCTTGGTCCTCTTCTCTGATCAAATTTCCACCAAGCAAACCACTGGTTACTCTCCTTATGAAATCATCTTTGGTCAGAGGGCTGTTCTTCCTCTTGATCTTGAAATGGAGTCTTTCTTGGGCATCTCTTGGGAACAAGTTTCCTCAACTACTGACCTATTAGTTGCCAGATCAAAGCAACTGGAGCAAAGTGAAGATATTTGTAACAAAGCTTATCAGAAGATGATGGAATCAAGAGCAAAATCAGTTCAGTATTGGGAAGATAAACACCTAAATCAAATCAGGGACCCTTTTAACCCTGGTGACCTGGTATTGGCTTATAATTGTTCCTTGGAAACTCAGTGGGGAAAGCTTTTCTCTAACCGCTGGAATGGTCCTTACCAAGTAGTCCATCAAGTTAGAGGTGGATCATATCTTTTGGAGGAGCTGGATGGTACTCAGATGGCCAGAAGGTTCTCTGCTGATCAGGTCAAGAAATTTCACTCTTGTGGAGGCAACTTGGTCCGGAAGTAAGTCCTCCCAATTGTGCACCATCTGGGCAAGATCCTTGTTGTTTTGTGAAAACTCTACTTCATGCCACGCATGTGAGCACTTGGGACGCCTCCTTCATTTCATCTCAGCCACTTCTAGGATTTTTGGTCAGATTGACATATTTTTTCTCAACCACTCTCAAGATCAACATGGCCATTCTTTGGTTTCAATCATCTTTTTTTTACTTTTTTTCTATGGCATCAAACTCAGGAGCAGACTAGGGACAGTCTGTAAGTTGGGGAGAGATGTGGTGCCCCATCCGGGACACCCTGGCTGCCTTAAGACCTCAACCCATAAACTGTTCCTCAGGCTCATCCAAACCGTCCTTCATCCGTGCGCGCTGCGCTTTCTTTATCCGCACGTGTTGCGCGTCCTTTATCCGCGTTTCTCATCATCCTTGCCATTGCGTGTTGCTTGTCATCTCTTCCGTCGTCATAGCGCTTCCTCATCTTTGTTGTTGCGCATCCTCATCTTTGTTGTTGCGCGTCCCAATCTCCTCATTGCTACCGTTGCGCGGCGCTCATCCATGATTTACCAAATCCATCCCGACCGCACCCCCAAGCATTTGGCAAATCCTTGGATCCGTCAAATCTCCCATCTCACTTGATCTATCAGCCGTGAATCTCAAGGCCGTCAGGATTTACTCAACCGTCTCAAGCCAATCTCCTATCCGCCCATCCGCGCTCTCATGGACTTCATCCGTCACCTTTCCTGGGGCTCTCCCACCCACTTCCACCTTTGGACAAGGGGTGAAGAGTGCCAACTACCGCCCGCGGACATCCGCCGCGGTTTGGTTCATTTCTCTTTCCCACCCCGTCCGCCTTTGGATGAGGGGTGGGTGACTCTGGTATTGTTGCATGCGCCCATCCACGGACGGACGCGAGTGACCACATGATTTTCTTCCCTTTTCCGCTCTATTTGTAGAATCCGTTGTACATAGTCTAACAGGGCCTCATGCCCATATAAGGAGGGGCTCTCCCCTGCCTTTTGGATCCATCATTGGAACATGGAATCATTCAGCATGAAATCAGCACACCTTTGATCCTTGAGCCTCCATACTCAACCCTTGATCCCTGATCCTTATCACCAACCAATAGCCTTGCTGGTTGAAGAAAAATTCTGTCTGTTGGAATTTTTTTGAGTGTGTTATACCACTCCTTGATCCCTTTCTCTGACCATACTGGTCCTGATCCCTGATCACCTTTCTGGAGCCAATCACAATTGATTGAAGAGGTCTTATTAAGCTTAAGACCTGGAGTGTTATACCTCCCCTTAGCTTCTTTGGAGTTGCATTCTGCCAGCCTACTCTTGAGTCCCTTAAGAATTGTTGAGGTTATCCTTGCTTCAAATCAGTTACTGTTTGCTTTAGAGCTTCTTAAACATTGTGCTTTGTCTTGTACAGCCACCCTCAGTTATCTGGTACCCTTCAAGCGCTTGATTGCGGAGATTTGGGCAGGTTCATTGAGAACCTGGAGGTTGCTTGGGTTTGAGTTGATCATCCCCAATATTCTGCTGACAACCAGAGTTATTAGCTTGTGGGCGTTGTTTACATACAGCAGCTTTTGTTCTTTGAACTCTAAGAAGACTTTAACTTCTTTTTTTCAAGTTTTTCCCTGCATAATCTTGTCTCAGATAGTGCTTTTCCGTCGCTACCAAACTATTATCATCCTTATCCTCTACTCCTTGATTCCTCATTTACCAGGTTCTGGACCTTGATCTTGGTTACATTTAAATATTTTTGTAACACTCAGGAGGGCAGCCTAAACAGCACCTTTCCCCTCCGCAGAACTGCCACGGCCTAGCACCGTTTGGAGTCTTACACTGTTCTGTGCTGGACTTACAGCAAAGGATGCGTGCGGATGATGCGGTGCAACGCGGGCAAGTACCAGCCGGTTTCACGGAAGGTCCGACCAAGGAATGAGCCGATGCCCCAGGAACTGAACGGACCGCTTTGACCAATTGCTTGGTTGCGGGACCCTTGGGTCATGCCAATTAAGGCTTTGGGGTGGGTTACTAGTTTGGCCCAGATCAGGGAAGAGCGGATTGCAGCTTTCAATTTTGGCCCGACGGGATGGTTGAGTACGGAGGAGCGTGAGTTGCTGATTTTGGTCCTGGTTCTTTGGGAAAGAGCGCTTGCGTTTGGACTGGAAGAGCGGGGGCTCCTGAAAAACAATTTTGGCAACCCCTATGTCATCCCCACTGTCAATCACGAGCCGTGGCAGATCAAGCCAATTCTGATACCGCGGGCGGTCCGGGAGCAGTTTCTGGAGTTGGTGCAGGAGCGGGTGAAGACTGGCCTTTACAAACAGTCAACGTCTAGTTACTCCAGTCTGATCTTTGCGGTGGTTAAGCAGGACGGAAAGTCGTTGAGGATCTTTCATGATTTACAGCGGCTCAACTCCTTTACGATCCGGGACGCAGGACGGCCCCCTTGCGTTGACGAGTTCCTTGAGTCAATGGCGGGGCGCGCTTGTTAAGGTTTAGTGGATGTGATGGGGGGAAACGACCAGCGCGAGTTGGATCCTTGCTCGCGGCCTCTAACGGCATTTAAGACTGGGTTGGGAAGAATGCAGCTGACTCGGCTCCTGCAAGGCGCAACCAATTCCGTGGCGGTGTACCAGGACCAAATGGCTTGGATCCTGAAGGATGATCTTCCAGAGGGAGTCCAAATCTTCATCAACAACGCGGGCATCAAAGGTCCAAAATCCGATTACGGGGGAGCGGAGCTGGTTGAAGTTCCCGGCGTCCGACGTTTCGTGTGGGAATATGCGCAGACGTTGAAACGCATCCTGTTTTGCATTGAGGAGGCAGGCCTGACGGTGTCAGGGAAGAAGTTGGCAGTTTGTGTCCCGGCGCTCAAAGTCCTTGGCCATGTTGTTGCTTCCGATGGCCGGCGCATTTCAGGGAAAAAGCGGAACAAGGTCCTCAAATGGCCAACCCCGCAGACGGTGTTGCATATCCTTCAGTTCTTGGGATTATGTAGCTATGTCTGTATGTTCATAGAGAGGTTTGCGGAGGTGGCAAGCCCACTCAAATCACTAACGCGGAAAGGCGCGGAGTGGAAGTGGGGGGAAGAATGCAATTGCGTGTTCCGGAAGCTCGAGGAGATTGTGGGACGTGACATTGTGCTCCGCGATCTCAACTACAATGCGGGAGGAATTAGGCTAGCGGTTGATTCCAGCAAATTTGGCGCGGGGGGGTTCTCACTCAAGAAGACAACAGCAAGGATAAGCCGGTACTTTCCGAGTCAGTCACCTTCACTTCAACGGAAAGCCGGCACTCCCAGCCAAAGTTGGAGTTGTGCGGGGTCACCAAGATTGTGCGGCGGCTCCAGTATCTTTTGTGGGGGGTCCACTTTGAGCTTTTGGTGGACGCGGAGGCGCTGGCGCGGATGATCAATTCCCGGGCGTTGCCCAACGCTCCCATGACCAGGTGGGTGGCGTTTCTTCAACTTTTCTCCTTTGCTGTTGTTCATGTTCCGGGGAAAGCATTCACTATGCCAGACGCGTTGTCGCGGTATCCAAGGGACAACCTGTTCAAGGACGCGGAACTGCTCAATGTAGAGACCCCGGTTGTCAAGGTAGGGGTTGTGGAGGCAGGCGTTCAGCTGCCGCTCCGGCAGACCGGGCGGTATGCAATCCTTTGTGACTACTTGCGGGACCTTTGTTTTCCCAATGGAGCTACGGAGAAGGACATGCAATGGGCAAAGTGGCGGGCGGGGAATTTCTACGTACAGGAGGGGCAGCTTTGGCGGCGGAAGACTCCGGTTCCTCTTGTGGTTACCACTTCAAGGGTGGATCAGGAAGCTATCCTCCGGAGCCTTCACGACGATCTTGGTCATTGAGGGGAGGTCGAGACGCGGAGGCGGGTCAAAGAGCGGTTCTGGTGGCCGGGGGTAGTGCGTGCGGTGCAGGAATGGCTGGCGTCCTGCAAAGCCTGTCAACGGCGGAGCGTGAGACTGCCCAAAGAAGTCGGAAACCCCACAGGGGAAGACGCCCTCTTTGGTTGAGTCTTGCTTGATTTTGTCCACATCAAGGCCGGTAAGTTTGCCTATCTGCTTGTCGCGCGGGACAACCTTTCCGGTTGGGCGGAAGCGCGTCCGTTGGTCAAGCTCTTGGCGGACAAATTTTCTCTATTTCTGGAGGAAGATTGGTTTGAGCGGTACAGGTTGCTTTGTCTGGTCACAGTGGACCGGGGGGCTGAGTTTTGCGGCCGTTTGGTTGAGTTGGTGAAGAGTTGCGGAGCCAAGTTCGGCCAAGTAATGGATGACTATCCCAAGGGGGCTGGCATGATTGAACGCGGGCATCAGCCAATCAATGATGCCCTGGTCAAGATGTGCGGGGAGGACGGTAAGCGCTGGAAGGAGACCCTTCCAATGGTTCTGTTTGCGGATTGGATTTTGGTGAAGCGGTCAACAGGCTACTCGCCGTACAAGTTACTTTTTGGGCAGCGCCCCGTGCTTCCGGTGGACATAGAGTTGGAGACGTTCCTGGGGGTTGACTGGTGGAAGGTGAAGACTTCCGCCAAATTGCTTGAGTCTTGCGCCAAACAGCTCCTTTGACGGGACGGAATGCTTGCAAAGGCCGCGGACTGGCTAAAGGAGACTCGGACGGCATCAGTGCGCTATTGGGACAAGCGCTGCTCACATTGTCTCCGGGATCCCTTGCAGAAGGGGGATTTGGTGCTCCTGTACAACCAAAGTCTGGAATCTCAGCGGGGGAAGTTGTTTGCTAACCGGTGGAACGGCCCGTTCCACGTGTCGTCCAAGTTCCAGGGCGGCAGCTATCAGTTGGAGGAATTAGACAGTACTCAGCTGAAACGGAAGGCGGCGGCTTCGCATGTCAAGCGCTTCTTCGTGCGAGGATCTACCTCGTTTGACAAAACGGCGAAAGGGGGTGAAGGATCTGACAAGGGGAGTGTGGAGCGCGGCAATGGTGTAGGAATGCAATCCGGGGATTTTTCTTCGGGCGGAGAAGCGGAGACCGTGCCGTTGCGACGGAGTAGGCGGTTGCGACCAGCTGGGGACAGTGGCCAAGTGGGGGGGGAGGTAGAGGGGGTAGGGGATAAGTTTTGATTTGGTGAGGGGGTGCTCTAGCCGGTTCACAGCCGGAACAACTAGACACCCCAGAATGTTTGTTTCTCTATGTTTCTTTCTTATCTGGATTGTGGGGTCTTTGCTGGCTTGGGGTTTTTTCAGGAAACGCGGGCGCAGCACAAAGCCGGGTCCGTAAACGCAAGGACCAGCCCCGCGGAACCGGGAAGCGTGGGCAATCCCACGGATGGGGGAAGCAGGATGAAGAGCAATTTGCGGGCGGTCTATGGGCGTTGGGAAAAAAAAAAAGTGTTCTTTTCTATTTTTCTTCTCTGTTGGTTTCTTTTTCTCTTTTTCTTTCTCTCAGGACATCTCAAGGATGGGTGGCTGGTATGGGAATAAGCTTGATTTGGTGAGGGGGTGCTCTAGCCGGTTCACAGCAGGGACAACTAGACACCCCAGAATGTCTGTCCTCTTCCTCTCTCTCTCTCTTCCCTTATGGTGGCGCGCGCTGGTGTTTTGGTTGTTGTGTTTGTTACAGGAAGGGTACGGGGAACTGTGTGGCAGTTTGTCTGGGGCAGTCCAGGTGCCTCTTTTGGAACGGCTAGTCACTTACGGTTGCTCACAAAGCAAGCGCGCGGGCGCGGACTCAATCTCAAGCTCACTCTCACAAAGCGCGGTTGCGCACTTTTTCTCAGAAGGTTAGGACCTTGCGCAGACACATGTATTTTCTTAATGGAAAGGGAAGCGCGGTACAACAACAAGAAGAGAAGAAGTAGAGGAAAGGGAGAAGGGGAAAAGGGGGGGGCAATGCGCCTAAGCCATCTTCATCATTTCCTCCATTTCCGCCCTCAAGGCCGCCAGTAAAGCCCGGAAAGACGCCGGGAGTTTGCGCCAGGATTCCGAGAATTGTGCGCCAGGGATTGCAAGGAAATTCTGGAACATTGTGGTTGACCTTTCCGCAAAAGCCTCGAAGCCGGCCGCCGGGAGCGCCATTATGATTGGAATCTCCGGGATCTTGGGAGGGCTGGCTGGAGGAGCGGCCGGTGGAGATGGGGCCCCCAAGAAACCAACAGGGGGGCTTGGTCCAGCTGGAGGCGATGACGGGACTACTATAGGTGACGGAGGCGGAGGGACGTTGGGGGTTGTAGGCCTCTCATCCAAGGCCGCTGGTGGCGCGGGCGGTGTTGGTGGTTGTGGAGGAGGAGAAGGGGGTGCTGGCGGGGCCGCGGGTCTTCCAAAGAGTCTTGGGTCCGGTACCGTTTGGTTCACACCGACAGCGGCGGCCCAAGCGCGGGTCGCCGCGCACCATTCCTCCAAGGTTTTGTATTTGCCCCGTTGCGGAGGTCCGGCCCGGCGGAGAGGTGATGCCAAGTTGCGGCTCACGTGCAAGGTGGTGGGTGACGGAGCTTGGGGGCGGCGGGATGAAGGTGAACCGGGGGGTGTCCACGAGCCTTCTGAGATTGAGTCGTTGTCCGAAACCACGAACGGGTCCGGACAAGCCCTCTTGCGCGGCCTGGGGCAAGAGCCGGATTGGGGGGGAGCTCAAGGGATGCTTTTGCTAAGCAAGCAGCAACAATGGCGGCGATGGCAAGCAACGCAGGCGTGTCGACCGGGGATGATTGAACACGTGTGCCCGTTCCGGGCGCAGAACTTGCATGGGAACATGATGGCGATGGAGAGGAGGGAAGATGGGGAAGGTGGTAGTGGGAGTGGTGGGGGTGGAGTGGAAGTAGCAGAGGTGGTGGTATGGTGAAGCAATGGGAAACTTCTGGGGACAGAACTCAAGTTGGGGGGGGATGTGGTGTCAATTTATAGACACGGATTGGGGACTGCGTCGTGGCTGCGCGCTCAGCATTGGAGGCAAGCGGGCTCAGCATTAGGGTATGTGGAGTGCTCAGCAGCGGAAGCTGCTGGATCAGCAGCTGCCGCTGTTTGGCTCCGCACCTGGTGAACGGGCGGCGATCCGCCCCGGAGATTGGATTCAGAAGGTAGTGCGCTTGACTAGGTTCACGGGCGCGCTGGTTTGGATACGTAGGGGCGGAGCAATCCGCAGGCTATGAAGGAACGGATGGAGCGCGCGGGCAAGCGCGCGGATCATACCGGATATTACCAAACACCCACAACGGGCACGGACAAATGGATAGGGACAGGCGCGGGGGGCTCCGAGTAGGGCGCGGTGCAAGGACCGCATCATGAGAAGGACAAACCGGATGGACGGGACGGCGTACAGACAACGGGGGGAGTTTGGTACGGAGGAGGTGGGGAGAGGAGGCTAGGGTTTCTGTTTTGGGATTTTTTTCTGTTTCTTTGTCATACTGTCATTTGCGCATGTACTTAGGTTAGGGTTGAGGGGGAGGACTTATCCTCACTCCCAACTCCGGGTTAGAGGAGGGGTATGCATGCATGGATGCAGAGGGGGAAGAATCACAACACATCACACATCATTGGATTGGATCACTCATCTCACCAGGAGATTAAAGGAACTCATACCGGATACACATCCAGGTGGAAAGTTCTTAGGATTGAAGAATTGGCAATTTCTCTCTCTCTCTCTACTTTTCTTTATCTCTTTATCTCCTTATTTCTATTTCTCATTTAAGTGAAACTTTGGACATCCTCATCTCCTTTCAAACGCAGGGAACCGTTAACTTCCAAACCTTGGGACAATTATAGGGGGATAACCTTCTATTCTTTCCACAACGGTCATCAAGATTAAAAGATGTTTCCTCTCTTCTAGTTGTAAGGTTTCTTCCTGTCTTCATCTGTTGCTCAAGCTTACTCAACATCATTGCTCCAGCTGTCACTTCTATCTCCTCAACTTCTCAATGCATGCCTTTCAATATTTGTCCCTCTTCAGAGTGCCAAAATCCCAGACAACCGTTTGTCACATTCCTAGTCTATTTATCATGTTTTAGTTTTCAACCACTCATGAATTTCATTGCAATGAACAGTGGTCCTGGTGTTGCAAAATCATAACTCTTTCAAATACTTTATCAGGTTCCTATCTGCAAGATTTATTCCATCAGCTATAAAGGTTTCCCTAGTACATTTTAGTTATTGGGTAAAGGAAACCCATCCCAAGGTATGGAAAGCAATTTTAACCTATAATGATGAAATTCAAATATTCCTTATTGTCAAGTCCATAAAGCATGAACTGATTAACCTTTTGAAATATTTGTAGTCCTAAATACCTAATAGATCCATTCCTGATAGTTTCATCTTTCAGATTGGCATATTTTTTCTGATTGACCAAGTCCAAATTACCCAGATCCAGGTTTAAAAAACCAGAATGATGAGTTGTATACCAATTCTTGAGTTTTCAAAGGTGCCTGGGATATTTCCAATGATTTCATAGTTGGATTAAAGTTGGAAAAAAGGGGTGGAGGATGTATTTCAACATGTGGTTGAGGGTGTGGGAACTTCAAAAGTTTGAAATGTTGAAGTGATTTATGAGAATAGAGGGTAAGAATATCTAAAATCAGGTTGGAGTTGAATGGAAATGGTAAAAAATGGGTGGATGATGAGTTCCAGCATTTGTTTCAGGTTTTGAGTGCCTTTAAATACTATTTTTTTTTAAAAAAAAAAATCTTTTTGGGTAAATCTGACCCCCCCCCCCTCTTGATCAAAAATATTTTTAATTGCATATTTAGGTTCAACTAGTCATTAGAAAATTGAAGATTTCCTGAATCTGATACAAAACCATGACATATTTATTTGATGGTGGTTTGATTTGAAAAGTTGGAATATCTTGAAGATTTTAATTTGGAGTGATTATTTTTTTTTTTGATGGAATATTTGAATTTGGGAGGTTTCATTTAATGGGTTGAATTTGCTTATTTGATTAAATCAAGGTGTGGTGAGTGATTTTGAGTGGTTTTGAATGGTGTGTTTAGTGGTGAGCATAGGTGTTGAATGGATTAGTGCAGTGTTGAGTGGGTGGAAGAAATTTGCAGTGATAAATTCACAACCCTGGGTTGTGAACAGGCGTGAAACACCATTCAAAAACCATTTGATTTGTGAACAAAACCGTTCAGGACTTGGGTTGCGCAAGTCCTGAGATCAGTAGCACATTTCTTGATCCACCCATTTATTCAAATTTGTTTCAATGAGACTTCAAGCTAACCTGTGGCCTTTGTCCTATTAGATACCCTTTTTTGGTTAAAATTGTTTTTCATAAAAACAAGGAGTCCATTTCACTCCATTTTGGCCTCCTAGGTTCATTTAAAAATTTGATTAGAAAAGATCCTCAGCACTTATTTGATGTAAATAAGTTTCTACCAACCCATGCATATTATTACAGTGGAAAAATTGTTCTCCCAGAATACCAGGATTATTCTCCTGATAATCATGATAAAAAAAATCAATTATCTCCTGGCTGTATTATATGTGAAACTCAGGTAGGATATGGGGTTTCATATAGGAGGAGGGGCTATTTTAATATAAATTAATAAACCACTCATAAATTCCAAAGAAACAAAAATATTCATCAACTAGCTTATTTTGCTTATTTTACTTATTTTATGCATTATTACTCATAATTTATTAGTCAAAATAAATTATGATTGGGAGAAAAAATTTGAAGATTAAACCCATAGAGCTCCTCAAATAATTCCAGCCCCTTCTCACCCTTAATCCTTTTCTGTGAGAGAGAAAATTGTATCTCTCAGAATTGCTCATTTTGCTTCATTAATGTTTTTTTTTTTTTGAACTTATTCATAAATGAAAGAAATTCCAAACCCTTTACCATGAATCATCTTTCATTAAACAAAAATTACTGTCTTATTTTGGAATTGTTTGATTTTTTGGATTGAGAAAATTTTAGGTATCCAAAGAATTATCAATTACTGCTCCATTTCACCCTTGATTTGTACATTTCATAATCTTGCCCATCACACCACCATAAAAAACATCTTAAAAATGACTGGATCAAACTTAAATCAAGTAAATATTGAGAACCATCATCACAATATTCACCTCCTCTAGATCCTCCATTCATCCCCCAAATTAACTGACCTCACTTTTAATCACTCCTCCCCACCCCCCCCTCCACCCTACAAAAACCACCTCTTTCTTTTTTAACTAATCAAATGATTATCTCCTCTTTTTTGTACTCACAACCAGTAAACAATATTCAAGCCAAAGATAGTCTTCCCCCACCCACACCCTTCCAGATTATCTCATCAGTTCCCCCTTTTGCATCCATTTAATTTATGATTGATTTTGAGTTAATTCAAAAATGAATTTGCAAACAGATTTCAAATCTCTTTCAAGTTCCCCCAGTACTTTATTTCTTTTTATTTCAATTTTTCATTTTTTGAAGAATTAATAGCATTTTTTTCCTGCCACCCAATTATTTCATCATCACAAGCCTTACCCTCACCAAAAGCCTCATTTGTTTTTTGGGGGGGTCATGAAAACAAATTTTCTGCTGAATTTCCTTTTCCTTTTGTATTTTTTTTTTTTTTGAAAACTTAATTTTTCCAACTGAAGTTCTCTCCCTTTGAAGAGATTTATATACTATTTGGTTAATCTAAATTATCAATTCAAATCAATTAAAGAATTTGGATGTGCTAACTAATGGTTTAATTAACAAATTTTAAATAAATCAGAGAAAATAGAAGGATATTTATCAAGGAAGAGGATTTTTTTTTGTTTGATTTTTTATTTATTTTCATTTTAATTTTGATTTTTTTGGCTCACAACCCTTGAGCTGTGATTGAGTTTTTAATGGCATGCCACAAATCAAAATGAGTTGAGTGGCAAGGCTCACAACCAATCTGAGTTGTGAATGGCCATTCACAACTCTGTTGGTTGTGGGAAGCCATACACAACTCAAATGGGTTGTGAACCATGCCACACAACCCATTTTTAGTTGTGTATGGGTTGTGTAGGGTTTCAAATTCATCACAGCCTGGAAGAAATTGATGGTATTGTTGATTCAAATAATTTTAAACTTCAAGAGGTGAGGAGGGAGAATGAAATTATTCAGAATAACAATTTATATGAGATGATTTTCAAAAATTTCAAAATTTCAGACCCAAACAAGAAAGGGTTTCAATTCCGAATTGTATTTTGGGCTTCTGAGGGCAAAAGGACAATCCAAAAAGTTTCAAATCAGAATATTTTCTTCTTGGGAGGGGGGTTTGAAATATGTTTAGAAGAAAGCTTCCTGGAATAGTTAAATATATTGGTTCAAAATGTGGCAAAAAAATCAAAGAGCTCCAAGCACCCCTTCCTGATTACCCCCTTTTTTTTTTTTTTTTTTGAGGATCATTTTGAAGAGGTAAATTTATTTCCAAATAAATATAAATTAAAAATTTAATCTAACTCCTTTTTGGGCTCTCTAATTCTCTGAAAATTTTGAAAGAATTAAATAGATCAATGTGATTTTAAAATTCCAAGATAATTAAAGTAAAACTGAAGAGAATTAAGGTTCAAAAATGCCTGAAATCCCTGCCCCTTCCTTCTTTGGAATTTTGAAAAAATATTTCAGGGGCTCAAAATCTTTCAAAAATTCTTAAAAAGGCTATTTTTTTTATATTAAAAAATCTTATCTTAAAGAATTCAGAACTAGAATTAATTTCTTTAAAATTATGATGATAATAACCCTTTGAATTCAAGTAAAACATTTGAATACAGTTTGTGCCAGAAATATCAAAACCACATGAATTTGAGGATTGGGGATGTGAAAAAATAATCCAATTTTTTCTTTCTATCTTTTTATCTTTTATATTTGTATTTTTTAATATTTATATTTGTATTTTTTAATATTTTATTTTCTATTTTCTGTCATTATTTTCATTTTTTATTATTATCTTCAATTTTTCATCTTTTATCATCCATATTTCATATTTGATTTCTTATGTTTAATCTTTTGGTCTGATCCTAATATGTTTCATATTCCATATTTTATTCTTTATTGTTTAGTTTTTAATTTTTTAATTAGGAGGGAAAACTATCTCAGCTATCTTGAGCTTAGAATCAATTTATTTATCCTATTTTTATTGGTCTTGATTTTCAGTAATTTTTAATCAGAATTACCATTCATTCCCATGCATATTGATTTTCATCATTTTTTATCCATACAAGGGCTTCTGGCCTGCAGGCTAGGCCCAGTAAAAGGGTATTCTACTCAAAATATCTTAGTTTAAGTTGAAAAAAGAGACTCTAAAGGTAGAAGAGAAATTAATAAATTAAGCATTATTTGTGTTGGATTTTAATTGATTGGATTTGTTACCCAAAAGAATAGGTAAAATGATTTGTTGAGGGAAGAAAATCAGGAAGAGCAGAAAGGGATTCCAGTAATTATATACCAAATTTTGAAAAGGAGAAAGCAGGAAGAGCCCCAAGGAAACAGGACTAACAGGTGTACCACAAGCCCAAGGATATAATGAATCATGTATGTAGCAGGGGACTGGAAAATAAAAAAGTTGTGGAGCTCTCAGAAAGGCCTACTAAATTTGGGAAAGTTATCAGGCCTGAGCTGTTTAAGTTGGGAGTTCATGTAAATATGAAGGATCTACAGTTTTCATGTAAGTCATAAAACTATGTACTAAAGGATTAGAAATTAGAATATAAATTTTGAAGAAGGATCTACAGAAGGATTTCCCAAAAAATAAAACAATCTATATCTATAAAAATATTGAAAAAATTTCCCACACCTCACCCAGTATGAATTTATTTGGGCAAGTTGAATTAGAAATGCTGTATCATGCACCTCTTGCATTCATACTGAAAAAAATCAATACTTAATCTTGCATTCACACTTCAAAAAATCAATACCTCACCAGAAAAATGGAATTCCTCCTAAAATTTGGGGCATTATGACCTTGTAATCAAAGAAAAGATAGGAAGAATAATTAAGGTCTTCAGTATCTTCAAGTCTTACAGAACAATATTCATAAACAAGGTAAAGATTCCTGAGAAAGATACTAAGTATTGACTGGTTGAATTCCTTTTGATTTTTAATTAAATTGAGTTGAATGTTTGAGTTTTAAATGTTACCATCACATAATTAGTTTTTAACTTTATGAAGACCTTTAATTTTTTTTATCCCACATTTCCTGTAAATTCTTTTTTCACCTCATTAATTTGTACAAGAGCATACATTCCTCAGGTTGTATTGCACCCACACACTAGGCTTTAGTTAACTTTAAAAGCATCATGGATTACCTTGTAGATTATCTTCTCAGTTATTCAATTCCATAATTTCAAAATCTTTCTAAATAAAAAATTCTTTTCATCAACCTTTTTTCATTTTTAATCATTGAATCATTCCCTCAAAATTCCAACTTAATTCAAATCAACATCTTAAAAAATTTGAAGATAGAAGTTTAATTTTGAGATTGATTGTAGCATTAGCCTTCTAACTTGATTCAAACTCAGTTTTTTCAAAATCCAATTTGTAATCATTGTTTTTTTTTTTTTTGTTCATTGAACTAAAAGCCCAGAATCAAGCTTGGTTTCCTCAATTGAAGTTTGATACTCCAACCTTTTTTCCTTTCAAACTCAAGCTTCCCAATTTCAATCTTATTTCTACATGATTTCAAAATTAGATCCATGTCTACATTGTTTCCAAATGTGATCCATGTATTAATTATTATGCATTTCAAGAAAAATGTTGTGGAAACCCCTTAAAGTTGTCCTTAGTTTTAAAAGTTATTGGCCCCAAGCTTCTGTAAGGAGTCAAGCAGGCCATTTTATTGACTACCAGAAGAGAGAGAGAGAGAGGTTGTATTCCTTCCTGAAGTTCCTTCCTTCCTTCCTCCGGTGGTGGTATTGTATGAGATGCCCCTTCCCCTAGCACAGAGCTGGGGGCAAAGTATTATACCCTTTGCCTGCACCCTAACCTAAGTACAAGCACAAATACAATCCAACCACAAACAGAAAGAACCCTAAGAAACAGAAACCATAACCCAACCCTATCCTCCCCCCCCCAACATCCCCACCCCTACATTCATCCAGTTTTTCCTTCTCATGACATGCGCCACACCCTACTCAGAACCCCCTGTGCCTGCCTGTAGCCACCCAAATCCTTACCCACGCTTGCGCCTTCACATCCACCCGGTTTTTCCTTCTCATGGTGCGCCCGCGCCCTGCTTGGAGCCCCCCCATGCTTGTCTGTAACCATCCAATGCACGTTCCCATAGCCATGTTCTGGTTCTCAATCCCTGATGCTGAGCCAACTGCGCATGCAGCAGCTGCTGCTCATCCCTCAGTGCTGCCCACATGCTGAGACATCTCAGGATCATTGCTGAGCGTGCTACCTGAATGCTGAGCCTGATTGCGCTCATTGCTGAGAATTGTGGTGGTTATTTATAGACACAGAGGCAAGTGGGCTCACCACTGGACATTTGACTTGGAGAGGCTGAGCTGTGGGTGGAAGTCTGCAGTACAATAGGCTCAGAGAAGTGCATTGGCAGGCTGTCTATTCCAGAGCACAATAGATGAGGACTTGGCATTGGTGCAGCGCCCACCTTTTGAGGGCGCAATGACAATAATGGGCTGGATTTTTGCCTTTTGCAGACATTGGGGGGTCAAACATAACTTTCCCTCTGTGGAGGTGGGTTTTCTAATGCGGAAGCAAGTGATTGAAGCTAAGAAGTACGGATTAGGCCAATTATGGGATAAGCACTGAGATTGCAGAGCGCTGTGTGGCTATGAATGCTAAAGTTGAAGAGGCGGCGTGTGGATTGTTGGGGATTTGTAGTTATCCCCCATGTAGGATTGGGAGTGATCCGCCAAGCAAGATCAATGGGGATCTGTTTTTAGTTATGCATTGGCACAACTCAACTGTTAGGGGGAATTGGAAACAGGATCATTGAATCTACTGCAGATCATTGGATTGGGTAAGGATTGGACTTTTGGTAAGGAGGATCAGTGAAAACACACGGAGGTGGTGGCAAAAGGGGGTCTTTCATTAACAGTTCACATTCTTTTTTTGGAGTAGCAAAGGCGGGTCAGTGCGGAATGCACAGAGACAAGTGGGGTCTTTCATTTTCAGCTTGCATTCTTTTGTTGTATATATAAGGAAGCTTTTCTTTAGTAGTGGGGGAGTAGTGGAGGATCATTGGAGTTTACCTTTATTGGAGATTGTTATGGCAAATTATAGTGTTATTCTTCTCTACTTTTACTTTGAAGTGTAGTTACCAGCAAGAGTTCTCAGAAGTAATATATAAGGGAAATAGTTCAATTTCATAGCTTGTTGGCAAGTCTGTCTTGTTTATTTACTATTATTTCATTGCAGGTTAGCTTTAGTGGTTTCCGGCTCAAGTGCCAAAGCGGAGTTTGATTAAGAATTGCAGAGGTACAGGAGGGTGACTCAAGGTCTAGTGGGCTTTCTGGAACTTGGAGCAAGATTTTTGTGGAGAACTTTATATTGTTGCGGGGAATTTACCAAACCCACAATCTCTTTCCACAGTGCACAGGCTGCAACCAGTTACCAATCCATGTCTATAAAATGCAACCAAAACATCCACAGATTTTTTTTTGTGCATGTTTGGCCTTCTAGAATGCTGAAAAACAAAACTGGACATCATAGGGAAAAGACTGGACACAAGGGAAAAACTGGTTCCCAGAATTCTTGGATGATGGTTTTCCTGTATCAGATTTGCTTTCTAGGTTTTTCTGAAACTGGAAATGAAACCAAACCCCTACCTTACATAATTTTTTTTTTCTTTTTACTAAATCAATTGGACAATAATAAAATGCCTGTCTGGAAAACTCAAAATATCAACAGAAAACTTGAACCAATAGGACAGAAACAATATCAAGGAGAGCAGGATTTTTTTTTTTTTTCAAATGAACAGATGATAATTTTTAACTTTAGGACATAAAAGATTCAATATAGGAAAAACAAATTGAGATTAGAGTAAGAAATTGAAAAAGAGGACAGGAATAAAAGAATAAAAACACAGGACAGAAATTCTAAACAAAACCCTCAAAAAATTCAGGAACAAAAAAAAAAAAAAAAAAAACAGTACAGTATTCTTGAAATTGATAGGATCAATAACTAAGTTCAGAATCAGTTGATA
Organism: Puccinia polysora; assembly: GCA_025617555.3. Classification (NCBI taxonomy): domain Eukaryota; kingdom Fungi; phylum Basidiomycota; class Pucciniomycetes; order Pucciniales; family Pucciniaceae; genus Puccinia; species Puccinia polysora. The sequence goes on along the minus strand of CM062647.1, from coordinate 24,741,285 downwards.
TCTTCAAGGATCTTAGCTTTCATTCTATGTTATCCAAAAAAAAAAGTAATTCAAATATTTATGAACCATCAAAATCTTTCTTTTCAAAAGAATTTGAATGAGTTTTGTGAAAGGAACTCTTGATGACTGCATAACCACTCTGTTGAAAGAAACTTTTAATAGTTCTATATACCCACTCATGAGTTATAGAACTCATTCTAAAGTTATTTTAAGTATTTTGAAACTCACTCACCATTTTTTTTTCTTCTTCTTCTTCTTCTTTATTCAAAATCTCAAGTTTAAGCTCAACCTTAGAAATCTTTATCCAATCTTGAATGATCCCACTCCTATTTGATGCTTTTCAAACTTTCTCTTTTTGATTCAAATCTATATTTTTTTTTTTTCTAGTTTGAATTCTGATCAACTTGAATGAATCTCTGATCCACTGAGTCTTCTCTTGATGGATTCTTGTATACACCTTTCTCCAATCACCTGTTTATAAATTTCCTGTTTGATGTCTACCTTCTAAGTAGATGAGACTAGAAGGTTACTCAAATTCAAATCTAGAAGGTTTCTCTTCAATCTCTTCCTTCTTTTACAAATCAGGCTTTGATCTGTTTATTTAAATTAAATCCTTGGGTGATGATCTAATATTCATAAATTAGTTTTATTTCATGGAAAAATTTAGGATTTGATTGGATCAACACTTAATTTGATCTCATATCATCTTTGGAAGATGGTCGAGTGATCTTCTTGTACATACATAACTGCTATCTAGTTTAGATTTTTGGTACACCCTATTTTGATTTTCTTCTCTCTTCTTGATCAAATCATTCAATGAATGTCATGAAATTCTGGTTCTATACAGTTTCTCTTATGGCCATGATAGTCTTGTTGAGTGATCAGTCATTGTATTAGGTTTTTCTTGATTTTAGCTCAGGGTTTCTTATCAGGCCAGGAAGCCCCATGGGCTAGCTCACACCTGAGGGGTTGGACTTACTACCCCTAGGGAAAAAAAAAAAAAAAAGAAGAAGAAGAAGAAGAAAACAAAAAACAGATTTGGAGGAAGCCTGGGTGGGCTTTGAAGGTTTGTTGGGCTTGGTCAGGAGATAAGCGTTTGGAGTGATTTTTGGGCACCCCATTGGAGATGGAGGAGGAGTTTCAAGGCAGTTTTTTGAAAGATCAAGAGAGAAAGATCTGACTGGATGGTGTGACATGACTATGTGGGGAGGGTATGAGTGGTGCAAGTTCCTCTGAATGGGTGAAACCAAGGCTTAAAATATGTCAAACCTGGGATCAATGTTACTTTGATTGGAGGATTAGATGGACCAGTGAATTGATGAGGTATATGAAGGAGTGCTAGTTTTTGATGGCTTTGAGATACTGTTGATCCCTGATCTTGGTTGATGAAATCCAGTGGTGTCTCACACTCACTAATCTACTGTTACCACATTCAAATCCACTCAACAAGCAACAGATGAACTTTCTGTGACCAAATCTCCAGCTTCCGACCTAGATTTCCTCACTCTCAAGGTCATGGCATGGAGTATCAGCTGGAAGGTGATCATGGACATGGAGTATCAGCTGGAAAGCTCCATCTCAAGAAGAAGTTGGAAATTCAGATCTTAAATCAAGAGTTCAAACTGTTATTGATAAATTCTTGCTGGATTAAGACTGTTGGGTGGTTTTTGATTTGGGGAGCCAATTAGATACGTCTATATACCTTATCAGAAATTAAAGTGTCTAAGTCATTCTTTATCCTACGATTCGATAGACGATACGATCTCAGTAAGATCTTCTTGGGTATCTAATTAATACCTACTCACACTCAGTTCTTCGGTCGTCATCAAGTCTCCGATTCCTGACTGACTGACGTCTTTCAGCTTTCCTCTTCGAGTGTCTCCATCACCAAACATCATCCTCCCTCCAACTTCATCCAACCCCAATTGTTGACAGGCTTCCGACGACCAAGATCAACTTCAATCCCCTGGGCAGTCGAGAGAGTGATCGATCGTCGAGCAGGAGCAAGAGGAAACTTGGAAATCCGGATGAGTCTTAAAACTTAACACTCGTCGTCAGAGTCCTCTCGATCCTCTAACCATCTTCGACCTCTTACTCCTAAGCATCTATCCAGATCACTCATCATCTTCAATCCCTCATCTCTCGCCACAGATCTCGACAGATTTCAAGACTAATCGATGACTTGACTTGACTTGATCCCGACCCAACGATCTCGAGACTTAAACTCCATCTCGTCATGCTTCCACTCCGATCGAACGTGTTGGCAGTCGAGCTGGGCCAGATCAGACTACCAACGCACTACTCAACCAACCTAGGCTTCATCAGCCATCGTCAGTCGACCTTGCAGTGATTTTCAGCCTCCCACCCTCCGAGCCCGTCTGACTTGAGGGTCACTGGTGCATTGCATACCTACTTACGTCCTCAGTTCACTGGTCATACACTCCCACCTACACTCAAACTTAACCTCCCCCCGTCCTCATCGGTTCTTCTCGATCCAATCCGACGCTCGTGATCATGATCCCATCCCATCGATCGCTTGATCTGAAGCGACCCTCTGGTGACCATCCTACTACCCTTCTAACTTCGACCACTCGAAATCATCCTTCAAACCCAAACCTCCTATCATCATCCTCAGCCTCCTCGATCACCGGCCAGTTAGATATCGATCGGATCGAGTACGTCGATCCACAGAAACTACTCCGCGCCAGGCACTTACGATCATCCTCGAACTCGGCTGGGAACGCTCTCAGATCATCATCGGATCCAAAACCAGATCCGGTAGATGGATCATCTCAAGATTCGATCCTCGACTTACAACCGATCAAACGGATACACGTCGTCGAGGATTTGGATCGATTGGTTCGTTCGAAGGGTTTGAATCGATTGATCCTCATCTTGATCAATATCTCCAATCGAATCTCCAGGTTTGGCGTCTTGCAGTTTGACGACCAGATCGATCACCTCCAAAAGTCTCTCAACCCGGTTCGTCCAACCCTCCCTTTCAGCCCTTCATCATTTTCGCAGGGAAAAGACATACTTTACTGACCTTCGACCCCCTCAACACAACCACACACACACGCACACAACAACAACAACAACAACAACAACAACAACAACAAAAAAAACTTGTTAACCATCTCCAAGAGGATCCAATCGATCATCGAAATTTTAGATGAGTTGGAACGATGGATCACAGAGATCCCGTTGGATAAAGCGCCCCAGAGATTCGGTAATAGAGCCTTCAAGATCTGGGGTCAAAGATTAGAATCAGTTCAGTTGGATTCTGTGACTATGATTCTTCATCATCAGAAGAAGCAAGACAGAAAAGAGAAAGATAATAACCTAGCTTTGTGATTTCCCCCTCCCCCCAAATATTAGGAAGCTAAGAGATTACACGAACGAGTTATAGATCCAGATCATAAACCAATCGAAGCCGAATTACTCCATCATTTCAAAACCTCCTTTGGCTCTTTCGTGAGATTGGATTATGGCACTGGGCATGAGGTCAGTCGCTCACTCCTTTTGCCTCTTGCGTTCTCTACAACCCCGATCACACCCATCCAAAAAAAAAATTAACGGAGGCTTAAAAAAAAGACAAAAAAAAAAAAAAGCAAGCACTGAGGCCCAAATTCTTTTCACTCTCACTCTCTCTCTCTCTCTCCTTCATGATCGATGCAGCTTTCATTCTTAGCATACCTATCGATCCTACACCTGACTCGGATTTTAAAGAATGAGGACTTATTAATGAGCGGTCTCTTCATCTTTCAAAGATACTTTAACCTCTGTAAATCCTTACAGCGAATCTTCAACCTAGAACCCGCGGGCTCGAAGGGCGTCTATGGGTTGGACGATTTCTTCCATATCGTTTACATCCTTGGTAGTGCTCAACTACTTTGTTAGTGATTTTTGGGTTCTCACCTTCCAGACCTTATGCTGATCGATCTGTACCATACGTGGTCATCACGACGATTCGGTCTGAATACCGTTGACAAAAGATCATCCGACGATCGAACCGGGTTCGATCTTGGATGAATCTTTCGTGTTGAGAATCAACCGAATCGACGACGATCGAGACGAACGAGGGAATGGTTCGGTCGAAGGAACGGATCCAGAACTCTCGAGTGAATCCAAGCAATTCATGAGACGACACGGACTCGTCCCAAGCCTCTTCTTCGAATCGATTCGAAATACGATCGATCTAAAGTCCAAGATGGTGAGATCGATGATGACCAAAGCTCAGACTTGCCAGTCGACTAGGATGACGGAGCAACGAGTCTCGACGGAAGATAGAGATCAAGAGCTGAAGATGGGCAAGGAAGTGAACCTTCCTCCGATACCACCACCGACGACGAGTTCGAAAGGTTTCTTAGATCATTCACCGATCCTTTGGAACTTGGGTACGAACGTGAAGACGTGGTCTAAGATCCATAACGGTCTGATCAAGATGTTCAAGGGTGAGATCTTGAACAAGCTACCGGTGATGCAACACTTTTGGATGACCGATTCCACTGGCGTCCTATCCTGGGTCGATCTCAACGAGCCCATCCGACCATCGACTCCTCCTCCTCCTCCTCCACCACCCTCACTCGAGCTCGATCGAGTTCGGCCCGAGGGTGATCGTGACGAGGAGGAGGAAGATCGAGATTATGGATCGGACTATGCTCACGTACTTCGGAAACCGATCCAATCGATTCCTAACATGATACCGCCGACCGATCCTATAAGATCCTAAAACTCACTCGGACCTGCCTCCCTCGTTCTTCGATCATCATTCACTCCTCCGTTCACGTTGGGTCACGTCGAGAGAGTCCAGTGTTTGATGGTCTCAAGCTCTCGACCTCCCCTCCTTCACACCCATCCTCGTCTTTCTCAAGCGCCCCCCCCCCCACCCCCCCTCTGAGTCTCCTTCGGGCCGGCGCCAAGCACGCACGATCGCAGCCCTTCTTATCCGTCCTCCTTTCATCCCCCATGCGTGGATCCTTAGACCCCTTTTTTATTCTGCCTCCCACCCTCATCGCTCGATCTAGCCGTGTCGCTTGTTCTTCTCCCTCTCACCCTTTCCTATACCGCTAGAAAAGTACCGCACGACGGTTGCCAAAGATTGATCTCTCTTTAAGTACGCACGTACGTATGGAACGGGTGACCGAGCCTTGACCAAAACAAAGAAGCAAGAGTGACCCAGGATTTCTTCTCTCTTCGTTCTTCTTCGTTCCTCTTCTTCTTCTTCGTTGAAATTTATCATCCCTCTCGATCGGCTGTCCGGTCTTCCCCGGTGTGTCGACCGGTCGGCTCACTAAGCTTCCTCACCAGGAAGATCAAAAATACAACATAACATCTCCCCCCCCCCTTTTTTTTTTCTGGTCTGATCTGATCTGATCGCCTAGGGTGACTAGAGCCGCCTGGGTCATTGTCAGCCTGCTACTTAGCACAGAGCAACCTGACAAAGCAACAACAATAATAATATTAACAAAATTAAAAAGAACAAATAAAATTATTATAAAATGAAGGAGTAGGAAATCCATAAATATTATTGCAGAAATGGATTTCCCACCCAAAATAAGGTAGGGTCACTCACTGACCCCACCCTTGAATTCTTACTCCTTATATTTTTTAATTAATTTAATACAAAATGGTAAATGACCACAGCACCAGTATGGCACCTTTTAGCCATTTTAATATTTCACATGATATGTCATGTATAGGTTTCACACCTAAATTTCAGTCGAAATCCAGGTGTTGTGTGTAGTTTAGGAGTTACACGGGAAATTGTGTTTTGTCACAATTCCCGCACGCAGCCCCGCGTCCCTACAGCGCTGGTCTCCTGCGTACGCAAACTCCCGCACGCAGCCCCGCGTCCCTACAGCGTTGGACTCCCGCGTATGCCAACTCCCGCACGCAGCCCCGCGTCCCTACAGCGCTGGTCTCCTGCGTACGCAAACTCCCGCACGCAGCCCCGCGTCCCTACAGCGTTGGACTCCCGCGTACGCCAACTCCCGCACGCATCCCCGCGTCCCTACAGCGCTGGACTCCCGCGCAGGTAATCCCGTGACCTAGTCACGCGCGCAGCGGTACAGTCCCCCGCGCGCATCTGAGCAGCGGACCAGTCCCCGCGCGCATTTGAATGGACTGATCCCCGCGCCTCCTATGACATCCAGGTACTGCTCAGAGAAGCTACAATATAGTAGGATCTACACTACATATGTAAAGCTACCACACAAGCATAGATTATGGTTCAAAAACCTTAAAAATCAATTAAAATTAGTTAGTAACTAATTTTTAGTATTTTTTATTAATTAAATAAAGATCCAGACTCACCACGAAATAAGTTGATCAGAACCTTCAAAGACCACAAAACTACATAAGGAGTGGTCGTAAAAATTATTAAAAATTACATACAGGATCAGCAGAGGATGGAGAATCAATAAAAATCTATGTCTGCTCACTTTGGACCAGTACTTACTGTACAAATTGAGGATCAGTGCAGGATCAGCAAAATGACTAATCTATTGATTAACAGATCCTGCAGCTAAAAAGGAGCTGTTCCTTGACAGATCTAAGGCCAGCAGGCTAACAGCACCTTGAGGACGTGCCAATTTTGCCCTGATTTCCCCCCTAGCCTCAGCCCATGGCTAGTACCCCTTCTAGAGGTCCTCAAGCACCCAAAAAAGAATATTTAAACAGGCTCTTTTTGCCCTTCTGTTTCAAATCAGTTAATCAGTTATCAGGAATTATTTATTATCAATCAGACATGGTGTCATTGTTAATCAAGTGCTTATATGAAGATAAGCAAGTGATTTATGACTTAGTCTGTAGTAGTATTATTTACCTTTATTAACCAATCAACCATTGAAGTTTAGTCAAGCAATCAACCCCATCTGCTCTGAAACCCTTCCAATTATTCCAGGATTTTCGTGGTCAAGTGCTCAGAGTGAGTGTTTCCCTTCCTGTTTAGGCCACTTGTGCTGTTAAGCCCAGCCATTAGTGGAATAAGTCCTTTCTAAGGCACCCATATTTATTCCAAGGTTCTTAAACTGCCTAAGGAGGCCCCTTGAAGAGAGGTTGCTAGTCTGTAAAGATCCCCAGTAGTATAATACTGTGGCCCCTCTTTTTATATTATATTTAAAATATTTATAACCAAACCAAATAAACCTTGCACTTGCTCTTACCATACCATTATTGGAGCTTTAAAGTGTATATTCTTTGGAATATTATTGCTCCAAGTTCTTTTATCACTCTCTGTAGCTAAAGGACTGCAAGGTTCCTGGTATCAGAGAGCTGACAACTGGGGGTCTGGCCTGGAAATATCCTTAATAATTAATTGTTTAATTAATTATCTCCTGGACCAGTTATTTATATAAAAAAAATTATATATATCAGTAGAAATACTTATTATTTATCTTGATCTTTTGATTTGTCCAGTGGATTTAAAAACCAACGGAGAATTGATCAATTATTATTTAAATCTTCTTAAACAGAAAAAAGAAGAAAAATTACGTAACTTTGTGCCTGTTGTTATAACTCCTGAACAGAAACAAGAGAGACTTCTTTATTATAGACAAAAAATCTTAAAAGAAAAGGAACAAGAGTTAGAAATAATTATCAATTTTAACTCCTTGTTAAGACAGCACAAAGAGTGGAAAATCTATCAAAGAAAGCTTTCTGCTTTTAAGAGACGGTATCCAAATTATAAAAGTGAGCTTTGATCTCCTTTTTATTTTTTTATAAAAAAAAAATCACAAAAACTCGAAAATTATAAAAAAATTATTATAAAATAAATAAATATATAACTTATATTTTTTTATTATTTTATCCTTTCTAGTGGACTTTGTCTTTGGTGATCTTATTGACCAAGACCTCTTAGAGGACGTCCCAGACTGTGGACCCTTGGATTTGTCCCAAGATTTGATTGGAACCCACTCCGATCCCGTTGGAATATCCTCCAAGGACGGACCTGACCCCAACAAGGACTTAGTGCCTTTAAACCTTCATATAAGTAAGACATATATTTTTTTAAAAAAAAAAAAAATTACTCGAAAAAATTATCTTTTTTGATTTTTTTTTACAAAGTTTTGACAAAAACTTACATAATCTTTAAAAATGCATCAAAAAAGACGCAACACCCGCGCCAGTGGACGCGCCCCGTCATATGGATCTTTGCCCGGAGGAACCCGTGTGCGCAAGGATGCCAGTCGCGAACGCAATGCGGATCGAGCCAGTGATTGCTCCGATCCGAGCGACCGTGACAACGACCGCGGCCGCCGACTCGACCAACTCACTGTTGGAGAGCCGTCCCTTGTTGAATGTGAAATCCCAGGAGGATACCGTTCCACCTACGCCACCCCAGCCGGACTCCTCCAAGGAGGACAAAATAAAGGTATTGGTGAAAGAACACGTAGGTCATTGGGAACTGTTCAAACAGGCTCAGACCCAGGAAGACCAGCAGGGTATGAGAAAAGCCATATCTTTGGCAAAGAAGACTCAAATAACTCTCCAAAAATTGATTCCCAAGAGAGAAGTAGAAGGTTACGTGAAGAATTGGAATCCTTGGGACCAATTAGTTTCCTTAAGAGGAAACAACAACAACAGGAAGAAGAGATCTCTAGCCCATCAGAAATTAAAGAGTCCCAAAGAGTGGGACAATATAATATCTTTGGCAAGAAAATGGAAGAAAGTGTACCGCAATTAGACGTAGAAACTTTCAACTTGTTTTCCATAAATGTTTCTCATAACTTTGATATCATTGGCAAATGTTTTGATAAAGTATATGAGCAATTGGATAAAGTAAATACCAATTTTGGTAAAGTCATGCAATCCCAATCCAACTTGATCAAAATCAATGAGTTAGAAGTAAAACAAATAAGAGACAGCATTAGTTTGAGTAAAGGAGAACTAATGAATTACCTAGAAAACAATACTTCAGCTATCCAAGAAGAAATTCTTCTATCTATTGAACAAATCAAAGAAGGTATTAATAAAACAGACCACACTTCACCTACTCATATTATTAATAAAATTGATTCATTAAGTAACAAACTTGACCTGGAATTAGGTATGATTAAGAATGATCTCAGAGATCTAAAGATAAACTTATCTCAACCCATTGCAGACTCTGATGAAATCAGACCTTCCAGGTACCACAGTACGCCCCAACTACCTTCTAGACCAAGACTAACAAGACATGAATCTTTCAGACCTAGTCCCACTCCTGAAGTAGAACAAGCATTAAAATTACTTCCCCCTATCACTGAGTGGCCTAAATTCTCCGGAGAAGGAGAATACAATCATGTCAGCTTTATTAAGTTTATTGACTATACTCTGGCCTCTTATGAACTTCCTGATAACATAGCCGTAGTAAGACTACCTAGACTGTTTGAAGGAGTAGCCCTTGACTGGTTCATCAATAAGAGAGAAGAGGTAGGATCTTTGTCATGGAATTCGTGGAAAGACTTGATTAAGGAACAATTTGGTACCAGAATTTGGAAAAGAAGAATGATGAAGACTTTTGAAACTTCCTTGTTTGATCCATCTAAGGACAAACCTCACAAATGGTGCCTTGACCAGAAGAGAAGACTAGACTGCTTCTACCCAAATGCTGATAAAGAAGAAGTCAATGAAAGACTCCTCAACCTATGTCCAGGACAACTTAACCATAGCGTAAGATGCAGAATGCCCATGAACTCTGACCTTTCCACTCTCATAGGAGTATTAGAAGAGACTATTGACATGAATGGCTTAGACAAAAAGCTTAATAAACCCAGAGAACCAACTACTAGCAATAAGGAAGATTATAATAACAAGAATAAAGAACCTCTACCTATCAACTCAGAAGCCAAGAATACTTTGGTGACCAAAGAAAAGACATGTTGGAATTGCAACCAAACAGGGCATGTAAGACCTGACTGTCCTTTACCCAGGAGAAAGATTAATCCTATTGAAGGAGAAGAGGATGACACTAATCCTGACCCCCAACTAGATGACACTGATGGTTCCATCTCTGAGTGTGACCTAATGATCACTAATCCCATTAATGTCATCAAAGGTAACATAGAATCTTCCCTAGATATTAACCCTGTTAATGAAGATAGCAATTTGCCTCAAAAATGGACACCCAACATGAAAATCCAACATGTTTCTGAAGCTAAGACCTTAACCCTTAAACCTTCTATTGGAAAAGGTTACACCGGTGGTAAAACTTGTTATGCCACTGGCTTGATACAAGGTTCCCCCGTAAAATTACTTCTAGACAGTGGAGCCTTCTGCTCTTGTGTTGGAACTGACTACTTAGATAAACAGGATTCCAACTGGAAGAAAAACTTACTACCTGTACCTCGAGCTAAGTTCAGCAGCTGTAACTCACCTCTCAATGCTATTGGAGTATGGCCAACAGAAATTGTACTCCCCCACTCTAAAGGATCAATCAAGATAAAGATTGAATTTGTAGTACTTCAAAATGGAGTATGTGATTATTTTATTATAGGAAATGATTCTCTTTGCCGGTATGGGATAGATGTCTTCCAGAGTAAAGGGAGATATTTCACTATAGGAGGAGATTGGAACAAGAAGTTCCAAATATGCCATGTCAATGCTAAAGCTACTGATTCCACTTATGAGAGACACTTAGAAACTTTTAACCAGGAATACTTTTCCCAAGCTGCCTTGAATTCCCAGCTTAGTGAAAACCAGAAAAGAGATATTCTCCAAGCATGCTTTGAGAACCAGAATGCTTTTTGCACTAAAGACCATCCCATTGGTAATATTAAAGGTCATGATATGGTCTTAACTTTTACTATTAAGCCTCCTTACCCTCCTAACCTCAGGAGACCAGCTTACCCTTCTAGTCCAAAATCTAGGACTGCTCTAGAAAGCCACATCCAAGAACTAGTGGACTTACAAGTCTTACGGAAAGTAGGGCATAATGAGCAAGTAGACGTAACTACCCCTGTGATAATAGCCTGGCACAATGATAAGTCTAGGATGGTTGGAGACTTTAGAATGCTCAACAACTACACCCAAGCTGACTATTATCCTATCCCAAGGATTGACCACGCTCTACATAATCTTTCTAAAGCTAAATTCATTACTACTATGGACATGTTGAAAGGCTTTCACCAAATACCTATCAGTCCGGATAGTAGGAAATTTATGAGAATTATATGTCATTTAGGCATATATGAGTATCTCAGAATGCCATTTGGTATTAAATATGCTCCTTCCCACTTCCAAAGAATGATGGATAAAGTCTTAGGAATGTTCATCAGACAAGGTTGGATGATGGTATACATAGATGATGTTATCATTTATTCAGACGATTGGGATACTCACATGGATAAAGTAAGGCTAGTGCTTAAAACAATTGCCACAGTAGGATTAAAAGTATCTATGAAAAAGTGCAACTTTGGATACGGAGAACTCAAAGCTCTAGGACACATTGTTTCTGGACTAACTTTAACTGCTGAACAAAGTAAGATAGCCACAGTAATGAACAGACCTATGCCCCAGAACAAAACGGAACTCTTATCCTTTATAAGCTTCTGCAGCTATTACAGGAAGTACATACCTAAATTTGCTAACCTCACCAGGTGTTTATATGAGATCTGCAACAACAACACTTTGTTCGAAATGACTCATGAAAGACTAAAGAATTATGAGGAACTCAAAGTAGCTATGACTACTGCCCCAGTGTTGATACAACCAGATTATTCTAAACATTTCAAACTTTACATAGATGCTAGCATGGAAGGATTAGGAGCTGCATTACACCAAGAAGTAATAGAAGGAGATAAACCAGTAGAGAAACCTATACTCTTCATATCTAGACAAGTCAAAGATACTGAAAAGAGATATGGTGCCAGCCAAATGGAATACCTTGCTCTAGTATGGGCTTTAGAAAAACTCCACTATTATTTGGAAGGTACAAATTTCGTGGTGATCACTGATTGCAATGCTTTTAGAACTCTCATGAACATGAAAACTCCTAGCAGGCATATGTTAAGATGGCAGATAGCCATACAACAGTACAGAGGTCAGATGACAATAGTCCACCAAGCTGGAGTTAAACATCAGACTGCTGACAGTCTTAGCAGAAATGCTCTACCAAATGATACTAGCAATCCTGCTCATGACCCAGAAGATCATGATATATTCCCTATACTAAACATTAACCTATTTAATCTTGAAGCCCCCATCATAGGAATTCACATATGTGAACTAGATGAATCACTGTTCAGCTCCATCAGAGAAGCATACAACTCTGGCATGAAGACTTTGATTAACATCATAGAAAGTACTTCACCTCCATCTGAACTCATAAACAGTTTACCTGAACCCCTGCTGAAGTCCTATAAAGAAGGAAGATTCACACTGTGGGATGGGATAGTATATTACCGGCATAAACACTCTAGTGTTATAGTCTTGACCAAAGCAGAGCATATCAAACTTGTTTTAGCTGAATGTCATGATAATTGCTCTTCGGGTCACCTGTCTATTGATAGAACCCTAGATAAAGTAAAGCAGACTGCCTGGTGGATCAACTGGAGAGACTCCACTATCAAATATGTTTCAAGCTGTGAAATCTGTCAGAAGTCCAACAGGACCACTGGGAAAAGGTTTGGACTACTCCAAAGGATAGCTGAGCCCAGGAAAAGATGGGAAGTTATCAACATGGACTTTGTAACAGGACTGCCCCCTGGTGGAGCTTACTCTTACAACTCAGTCCTGGTTATTGTAGACAGATTTTCTAAGAAAGCCAAGTTTCTACCTAACCATAAGGAAGAAACAGCTATGGAAGTAGCCTTACTCTTCTGGAACAGACTAATTGCTGATGTAGGAATTCCTAAGATTATTATCAGTGATAGAGACCCCAAATTCACGTCTGAATTCTGGAGAAACCTCCATGATATGTTAGGAACTACCTTAGCCTTTTCTACAGCTTATCACCCTCAGACAGATGGATTAGCTGAAAGAATGATCCAGACTCTAGAGGATATGCTCAGAAGGTTCTGTTGCTTTGGGATGGAGTACAAAAATACAGACGGATATTGCCATGATTGGGTTAGCCTTTTACCTGCACTAGAAATGGCCTATAACAGTAGTAAACACTCTACTACCAAAGAAGCTCCTTACATACTGGAAAGAGGATGGATCCCCAAATTGCCCAAAGATAACCTCAATCAGGAGTTGACTAATATCCATCCAACATCACTGGACTTCAAAAACATGATAGATATGGCAAACAAGCACGCTGCTAAGTGTGTACAAGATGCTGTTGAATACAACCAACAGAGGTGGGATAAAACTCACAAAGAACCTGATTTCAGAATAGGAGATCAAGTTCTAATTTCAACCGCCAATTTCAATAACTTGGCTGGAAACAGAAAACTCAGACCAGCCTTTGTTGGGCCTTTCACTATCAAGAAACTCCATGGTAAGAATGCCGTAGAAGTCATCCTCAGTAATGAACTCTCTAGGAAACACCCAGTCTTCCCAGTTAGCCTTGTCAAACACTACCATCCCAGAGAAGGAGAAAAGACCCCTTCACTTGAAATACCAGTCTTAGATGAGCCTGAGAAGGACAAAGGAAAAGTTAGTAAAATCCTTAAAGATAAAAAAGAAAGGATCCAAGGAAAAGATGTTAGAATTTACTTAGTCAGATACAAAGGAGAATCAGCTGATAAAGATGAATGGCTACCTGAAAACAACATTCCAGATGGACCTATACACCTGAGAAACTACAGAGCCAGTAAAAGACACTGAGCCCCAAAATTTTTTTTCAGATATAGTCATATCTTGGAGTGGGGGAATGTCAGCCTGCTACTTAGCACAGAGCAACCTGACAAAGCAACAACAATAATAATATTAACAAAATTAAAAAGAACAAATAAAATTATTATAAAATGAAGGAGTAGGAAATCCATAAATATCATTGCAGAAATGGATTTCCCACCCAAAATAAGGTAGGGTCACTCACTGACCCCACCCTTGAATTCTTACTCCTTATATTTTTTAATTAATTTAATACAAAATGGTAAATGACCACGGCACCAGTATGGCACCTTTTAGCCATTTTAATATTTCACATGATATGTCATGTATAGGTTTCACACCTAAATTTCAGTTAAAATCCAGGTGTTGTGTGTAGTTTAGGAGTTACACGGGAAATTGTGTTTTGTCACAATTCCCACACGCAGCCCCGCGTCCCTACAGTGCTGGTCTCCTGCGTACGCAAACTCCCGCACGCAGCCCCGCGTCCCTACAGCGTTGGACTCCCGCGTACGCCAACTCCCACACGCAGCCCCGCGTCCCTACAGCGCTGGTCTCCTGCGTACGCAAACTCCCGCACGCAGCCCCGCGTCCCTACAGCGTTGGACTCCCGCGTACGCCAACTCCCGCACGCATCCCCGCGTCCCTACAGCGCTGGACTCCCGCGCAGGTAATCCCGTGACCTAGTCACGCGCGCAGCGGTACAGTCCCCCGCGCGCATCTGAGCAGCGGACCAGTCCCTGCGCGCATTTGAATGGACTGATCCCCGCGCCTCCTATGACATCCAGGTACCGCTCAGAGAAGCTACAATATAGTAGGATCTACACTACATATGTAAAGCTACCACACGAGCATAGATTATGGTTCAAAAACCTTAAAAATCAATTAAAATTAGTTAGTAACTAATTTTTAGTATTTTTTATTAATTAAATAAAGATCCAGACTCACCACGAAATAAGTTGATCAGAACCTTCAAAGACCACAAAACTACATAAGGAGTGGTCGTAAAAATTATTAAAAATTACATACAGGATCAGCAGAGGATGGAGAATCAATAAAAATCTACGTCTGCTCACTTTGGACCAGTACTTACTGTACAAATTGAGGATCAGTGCAGGATCAGCAAAATGACTAATCTATTGATTAACAGATCCTGCAGCTAAAAAGGAGCTGTTCCTTGACAGATCTAAGGCCAGCAGGCTAACAGCACCTTGAGGACGTGCCAATTTTGCCCTGATTTCCCCCCTAGCCTCAGCCCATGGCTAGTACCCCTTCTAGAGGTCCTCAAGCACCCAAAAAAGAATATTTAAACAGGCTCTTTTTGCCCTTCTGTTTCAAATCAGTTAATCAGTTATCAGGAATTATTTATTATCAATCAGACATGGTGTCATTGTTAATCAAGTGCTTATATGAAGATAAGCAAGTGATTTATGACTTAGTCTGTAGTAGTATTATTTACCTTTATTAACCAATCAACCATTGAAGTTTAGTCAAGCAATCAACCCCATCTGCTCTGAAACCCTTCCAATTATTCCAGGATTTTCGTGGTCAAGTGCTCAGAGTGAGTGTTTCCCTTCCTGTCTAGGCCACTTGTGCTGTTAAGCCCGGCCATTAGTGGAATAAGTCCTTTCTAAGGCACCCATATTTATTCCAAGGTTCTTAAACTGCCTAAGGAGGCCCCTTGAAGAGAGGTTGCTAGTCTGTAAAGATCCCCAGTAGTATAATACTGTGGCCCCTCTTTTTATATTATATTTAAAATATTTATAACCAAACCAAATAAACCTTGCACTTGCTCTTACCATACCATTATTGGAGCTTTAAAGTGTATATTCTTTGGAATATTATTGCTCCAAGTTCTTTTATCACTCTCTGTAGCTAAAGGACTGCAAGGTTCCTGGTATCAGAGAGCTGACAGTCATGTTGTCTGCTCTTGTCCTGCCCCCCCCCCCTCTCACCCAATCAACATTGATCCCATGAGTCGCTCTTATGGCCCCCCAAGGCCTTTGGTATTTATCATAGAATTCTTTTCAAAGCTCATCCACGTCATCGTGTCCATCCACGATCTCTGGTTCCAAAACCCGGGTAGCTTCCAGCTCCTATTGGAGACACGGACGCAAGTGCTTCCGGGCCTCAGGTCATCTCTGGCCTGGGTGCGTTGACTATGCGGACGAGAAGCACCGAGGAGAAGAGGAATCAATAGGAGGTTTTCTTATGGGTTGGATTGATCTTGATGGACATCGAGAGGGCAAGATAAACAACTCAAAAGAGAGAGGAAAGAGAGAGAGAGAGAGAGAGAAAAAAAAAAAAAATGGGGAAGGGGGTTAAGATAGAAGGAGAGCGGGAGGAGTCCCGCGGGAGGCTGGTTGCCAAGACCGGCTCCGGTCTAGGGACATGGGTGAGTGGCGAGGCGTGCTGGGTGGCAGACGGGCAGGGATCTCGCGCACTCGTTCGGGTCACGCATTCATTTGAGCTCGAGCTGAAGGAGGGTGCGATGGATTCGATTGGGATCGAGAGGGGGATCGAAGGTGGTGAGATCAAGGTCAGCGAGCGGACGTGCTGAGAGGATGAGCGGGTTGATGGACCGGAGGGGACTGACCGTATCTCGAACGGTCTTCCAAAGTTTCTAAAGATCGGGAGGAGGAGTAGGAAGGGTTGAAGACGGTATGATTGAGATCGAGGGAAACGAAAGATTCAGGCGGAGGGGGGCAGGGGAGGGAGGAGCGAACCTTCTGATTGTGCATCTCCCACCATCGGGACGTCAGGCTGTCGAAACCGAGGCTGAAACCGAAGGCGGCGAGGAAGATGGTGGAGACGTAGGTGGAGTTGCGCCTCATGATGGAGGCGTAGACCAACCTGGTGATCTAAGCGACGGGTCGTAGATCGATCGTAGGATATTGATGATCAGTTAGACTTCTCGTTGACTTCTTTTGTGGCTCAGTGTTAGTGGGGTCTGGTCTGGTCTGGTCTCGATCTGCCTTCTGCCTCCAGATCGGATGCTACTCACCGACATCTCTCCACGGTTCGAATTCGATGGTTAGGATGACTCTAGCTGGGTCGAACAGACCGGGGAGTGGGTCTCCAAGAGTCGGGTAGAGGATGAGCGAGGAGGGAGGAGGGAGGAATCGAATCGAATCGAATCGAATCAAAAACTCGAGAGGATCTTCGATCGATCTGTAAACGAGGTGAGGGGAGGGAGCTTAAGGAGGAGTGGGAGGATGAGTGAGTTGGGGGATGTGCAGTGAGGATCGATGGTAGTCGGAGAGTGGTTCGATTGAGAGTATAGTTGGGATCGAATCGGGATGAGTGAAAGAGGTTTGAGATTCTAGAATATGGTTTGATTGATTGATTGATTTATAAAGTATCTAAAATAAAATAAATCCCTTCATCTTTTTGGGGATCCTTTAATTTATTTTAGTGGATAGTGAGTGAGTGAGTGGAGTGGAGTGGAGTGGAGTGGAGTGAGTCGATTGGGGGTCCGAGAAATGCCCTGCCCTGCCCTGCCCACTTCTCTCTGCTCGTTCGACTCAAATCTAGTTGAGTGACTCTCGATTGGCTTGAGCTTGCGTCCGTCATCGGTCACCCTGGGGGGAGGGGACCCCCGGGGGATGCCTCGACCCATCCAAGGCGCCGACGAGCGGCCCCTACTCACCCGGATGGTCCCGAGGAAGTGAGAGGGCGGAGGGGGGGCCATCTTCCATCAAGATGGTGTTGGTTTCATTGAGCTTGCTCATCCAGGGGGTCAAGAGCACCTTTGTAAAAACAATCTTGACAAAATCTTTAACCGTTTGTTGTTTTGGAGTCATAAAGAAAAGAGGAGAGGTGCTTTCATCAATACAAGCACCCCAGATCATGATGGATGATCTCCCAATCTTGAATGTGGGAGCAAGGTCATCAGAGTTGGATTTTTCTTCAGGGGGGGGTTCTTCAGATCAGGACTTGTTGTGAGCTCTTACCAATTTCAAAGCTTGACTCATTGTTCCAAATCACTTTCTTTCAGTCCTCGATTGTCCAATGATGATGTTTGTGTTCAAATTTAAATCATTGTTTTCTTTGATCTTCATTTATAAGAGGCTTCCTGACCTCTAACCTTGAAGAAAAACCAAGTTCATGAGATCATCATTGAATGGTCCAACTTGAGAATTCCTTCAAGATTATGTTTTGTATTTCAGCCACTTTTAAATCTTGTGAGTGTTATATTGTAGGCCCAAGCATACAAAGATTTCAATCAGTCATTTTTCAAGGCCTTCCTGGACTTTTTAAAAGGCTTCATGGGTTCCAAAATGATTGAATCATTGGATGAACTTATAAATCGTCATCCTTGAAATCTTCCAATTTGATTCCCAGATGAAACTGCTTTGTACATTCCAACCATCCCAGGCCTGGGTCTCTTTGGATATTTTTTTTTTCTTTTTCTAATTTTTTTTCATCATCCGATAGATGATAATCAAACAAGAAAAAAAAGATCATCATTGACACCCATCAACCCAAAAACAGTCAGTTTATTTTCAAGCTAAATCTATCACTCAAAAAAAAAAAAAAAAAAAAAAAAAAAAAAAAAAAAAGAGTAGAGAGAGATAAAATCAAGAGAGGAATTCAAAAGATTGAAAAAAAAAAAAATTAGAAGAAGAAGAAGAAGAAGAAAAAGAGGAGGATAGGTTAACACCAGACAAATTTCCAAAGCTGTGATCCTATTACTCTTTTTTGATCATGAGGGGTACAAAAAAAAAAAAAAAAAAAAAAAAAACTCTTGATGGATTTTGAATTCAAGGTAGGTAGGCACCCTGAGTTTGGAACCTACAGCCTTGAAGATTGAGAAGTACCGGTCTGAAGGAGAGACTTGGATCAAGATTTGGATGAATGAGACTTAGACCATGCCTTGTTGGATCCTCAGGGTTAGTAGATTGAAGATTGGTAGAGATCTGATTGAGGAGATTAAATTTGGATTGATTAGGATCTTCAAACCTTGGATAGATCTTGTTTTAAACTTGTTCCCCAAGATCAACTTGGGGCTCAAGTACTCGATTCATCAAGATCTTGATCTGGTCCTTCATATCTGATTTGAACCTCTTTGATTCTCTTATCAGTATCAAATCCTTTTTTTAGACTCAGAATGGGTTAGTATAGCTTCAAAATTGAGTGCTTCAGTACTAGAAACATAGTTCAAAAAAAAAAAAAAAAAAAAAAAAGAACTCTTAGGGGGGTGGGCGGGGAGGGGGAGGACTGAGACTGAGACTGAGATTTTAAAGGATCAATAGATGATGTTTTGTCAAACCAATCAGTTTGATTTGAGGGGTTTTGTCATGTTCAAAGTTCAAGGCTTACTTTCTACACCATCCATCCTCAAGACAAATCCTATTCCTCAGTACCATCTACCTCATTCAATAAGGATGACCCAATCAAACCCCATACTATTAGCACTTCTGCTGACTACCATCAGCTTATACACAAGTGAACTACCCACTTTGTAAACTCATTCCATCCTTGAAGTTCTAACTAAGAACCAGTCAAACATCCAATTAACCTTTCTTCTTCCATCTTTTGACTTGGCTATTCCATTCTTGGTCATGCTAGCCATATTGGCTTTCATGTTTTATGGAAATCCATGTTGGTTGAAATTTCCACTTAAGGATTAGTCCCACACCCTGTATAAATATCTCAATCCATTTTTGATTAACTTTAAAGTTCCTTGAACCTCATTCATCCTTCATTCATCCCATTACCTCTATCTACCCACATTGCCTATTGTTTGCACTTAAACTACTAACTTGGACAGACTGTACTATGAATTTCATTTACCAATTCCCTTCCTGTCATTCATTGTGTAATTTCTCCCTATCTGTAAACAGATTTCCATTGGGTTTTATCTAGTACCTCTGGTTACCTTATAAGGACCATCCAGCCTGCCTGAAGATTGTTTCCTGATTTGGTCAATTTCATAGGTTCTATGAATACTTGCTGAGATCAAAGTTATCACATTGGGCTTGGCCTTGATTTCTTTCCTTCAGAACAAATTCATTCCTCTTAAAGTTTGTTGAGACCTCAAAAACCAATCATTTGGAATTCACAGTTAGCCTTTCTATACTTGCAATCCCCTTGAAATCAGTACTATCCAATTTGAACTCACTATCATCTAAGATTGCCCTATAGCATGTGGGGTGGTTGTGTAACAGTAAATTAAATAACTCAATCAACTTATTATTATTTTGCTACCTGTAATACTCTTCCTTTCCAATTTCACATACTCTTTTGACTTGGAATGCTTCCCTAACACCATGGAATGAAACTTTTAATAGGGTAGGGAGACCCAGTGATCCACAGGCCCAACAATAATTAAACCCTTTTCCTTCTTCTAAATCTCCTTTTTTTTGAACCTCTTAATGATCCACTTGCTCACTGTAACCCTTCTGAGGCCTTGGAGGACCCTCTTGAAGAGATCAAAGATTTAAAAGTTTCATCCAATGAAACCTCAACTTGTGGTAGACCACAGCTTTGTAGTAATGCTCTCAATTTGGAAGTTCCAACCCTCATCTTGACTTTGATCCAGGATCTTAATCAGAATTCCTTGAAACCTAGAATGAGTGATCCTAGCCTTTTAAATCCAGGCATGAAACAGCCTGATCACTTTATGGGCAAAGATGCTCATAAGCTTAGATCTTACCTACAGTCTTGTAAAATTATTTTCTCCAAAAATCCCAATAATTTTGACCCCTCCAACAGGCATAAGTTAATGTATGTTTCTTCCTTTCTAGGAGTTAGAGATCTTTAGTGGTTCAAAACATATCTTGAACTATTATCCAACACTAGTCCCACTTGTATTCTCAACAATTGGGACAGGTTCAAGCAACCACTCTTCACCCTGTTTGGAAACCCCAACAAAGTGAAAAAACACCAAGTATGAACTCAATGGCCTGGTAATGTAGCAGAGAATAGGAGGGATTCTATTCAAATTTTCTCAACTTTTAACCTTAAAGTCTTACATAAAATAGGGAATATCAGGGTTAGCAAACCCACCATTTTTTTTTTTTTTGACCAAACCCACCATTTTTTTTTTTTTGAACAAACCCACCATTTTTAATGGCTGGTTTCTGAAATAAACATACCCTCTAACTGTTGTATTTCAAGTTGGTGGGTTTCATGAAAACCACAGATTTCAAACATCAAACCTGCCATTCAAACCCACCATTAAACCCACCATGAAACCCACCATTTATGCATCATCATCCATCCACCATCCATCACATCTAAAACACCCATCCACATCAGCAAATCCATACCAATCCCATCTCCATTGCTTCAGGCACATCTCATCTCCATGGCTTCACATCTCCATCACTTCACATCTCTATTGATTCACATCTCCATTGCTTCACATCTCAATCACTTCACATCTCCATCTTCACACCAACACCATCATCATCTCATCAAACCACTTTTACCCCTCACCCTTTCCCACTTTGATGAGTAAGATCTTGTTTTGAAATAGGTAAAAAAATGTTTTTTTTTTTTTTGTTTTGTTTTGTTTTGGTTGTTCAACCAAGAATCCTAGGCTGACTCACTCCGTTTTTTTTTTTTTTTTTTTTTTTTTCTTTTTTTTTCTTAGACAAAATGGACCCAACACCTCACCCCACCACACCACCCACCTCACCCCACCAAACCACCGGTCCACTCTCCTCCTCACCCACCACCACCTCCTCACCCACCACCTTTGGCACCCCTGGTAAGCTCTCCTCATCCTCCTCCTCATCCTCCCCATCATCAGAAGCTAACCACTTGTTCCATCCACCTCCAGGCACCTTCAGGTCCTCAGGTAAGCTCCCCCCCCTCCTCCTCATCCTCCTCTTCCCTCCATCCTAGCTGAATCCTCCCTCTTGCTTGCTCCTTCACCACCCCCCCTCCTTTCTTGCTTTCCGGCCCCACCACCTCTCCCCCCACCGCCCCCCCCACCTTGCTTGCCGGGCCCACCACCTTGCTCACCGGCCCCACCACCGCCCCCCCCTCCTTGCTTGCCTGCCCGCCCCACCTTGGCCCCCCCTCTCAATTGCTGCGGCCCGCCCCCCTCCCCCTTGCATTGGCCCCCCCTGTCAATGCCCCACCCTGTTGATGCCCCCCCGTCAATGCCTGCCCAGCTGACCAACCTCCCCCCCCTCACTGGTTCTGGGGCCCTGCCTACCTGGCCCCAGGCCTAACCCCAACCCAGCCCAAAGGCTGGGCCCAATTCCCTCACACCCCGGTAAATTTTTTGTTTTGTTTTGTTTTTTTTTTTTTTGTTTTTTTTTGTTTTGTTTTGTTTTGTTTTGTTTTTTTTGTTTTTTTTTTTTTTTGGGTGCTGATGTGATGTTTTTTTTTTTTGGTACATTTTTTTTTTGTGGTGATCAAATTTCTGGTGAACTTTGGATCAAGTCCAGGTTTGGTTTCATTTTTTTTGATCCAATATTGTTTCACCAATGATTTCCATTTGACTGACTGTTTTTTTTTTGTTTTTTTTTTTTCAATCCCTCAACCACTATTGGTGAATGTCTAATTCTTCTCCTGCCCCCCTCAAGATGTTACACAAACAATCAAATCCTGTCTTTTTCCTCACCCCAATTCAAGTATAGGATTTGGAGGGAACAAGATGGAAGGTGATGTCTTGAAAAACACACAGAGAGGTGGGAAGATCAGGGCTGCTTTCCAAAAGAGGCTTCAATCTTGGGATTCAGAAATGTCTCTATAATGCTTGCTTTGGATCTGACAATGAAAAACAAGTTGGCCAACCTCAATCCTCTAAGGTTGTTGGAATTCTGTTGTTTTCTGCTCTCACTTAAGTCCTTCACTTCTTTAAACAATTACACTCCTTATATGTTAACTATTCAATCATTGTTATAACTTCATAAAAGTAGTAAAATTATGGTCTATATTTCCTCTTCCTGCTCTAATCAGTTGTTATCCTTGGTTTTTTCTTTCAAGGTTAAGTTATGAAAGTGTTTGGAAGAATTCTAGTTTGAGTAGCTTGTAATGTAATTCTGATCAAACTCTTGTAGTCTAAGAACCCTGAGTCACAAGTTCTTATATTATTTTCATGACTCTAAGAACCTCCTTCCTTATCAACTTCTCTCTTAATTTGATTTCTGATTTCTGTGACAGATCAGCTTGAATTAACACCTCAGCTGTCTGTGATATCCCTTGTCTTTTGTCCTTGATAGTGTCACTGATATTGTGGTTTCTCTCTGGCTATGTTCTCATTCATTATTTATTATTCATTGTACTTTCTTTTATCACATTTTGACAATGTTGATTATGGCCTGTATTTACTATTTAAATCCTGCAAACTTCAACTGAAATCACATCATCAGTTCTTTACTCAATCTGATAAAAGTGACCCTTGACTTAAGTCTCACCTGATCCGCTCCTCTTTGTGTCATAAGACCAAATTTATCTTTCTATTCTTAATTTAAAAAAAGGTCAATGGTTATCTCCTGATGGCCAATCAACTCAAGAATAAAACAGAAGGTATGCTGGATCTTTCATCCAAACAGATGAGAGATTGATTCAAGAATTATTGAGCCAAGTAAAACAAGGCCCACTCCATGTCAATCTCCACCGGCTTGGGTATCACTGACTCTGACAAAGCCAAGGGAATCAACTAAGTGGTTGATAAGTTGGACTCCATTTTTCCTTTTTATATTCAAATTGATGAAATCTTTGGAAAGAAGGCCAACATCACCCCCTTAGCTGCTTTTGATTCCCAACAATCCAATTCAGTTGATGCTGAGGACATGGCTGGGGATGCTTAGCCTAGCAATGGTGATCCCAAAGAAACCTATGAGTGGCCCCCATCCAATTCCAAGGAGGATATTCAAACGCAATCAGCTCCAATCATGTCTACTTCCGCATTGATTGAGGAGTCAAACCCAACCTTGGACCCCTCTGGGACTTGGGGAGTGGGAAAATATACTCCAGGAAAAAATATAAATAAAAAGAAAAAATATTTTTTTATTGGTGGGGTTAAAAATAGTCTTAATCATTGCTGTAATCAAAAATGATTTTTTTCTTTTTAAGTTTTTCATCAAAGCAAATATATTTAAAAGCCCAGCATTTGAGTAATCTGCTTTAATTCATCTAATGTTCTGCTGCTACCAATGTATTCTGCAGCCATTGACCACTTATCCTTTTTTTCTGTTGCCATCTGTTCCCTCTCCATTCTTCTCCATGATCTCCTCAAAGCCCAAAACA
The DNA here is from genome assembly GCA_025617555.3 of Puccinia polysora. Taxonomy (NCBI): domain Eukaryota; kingdom Fungi; phylum Basidiomycota; class Pucciniomycetes; order Pucciniales; family Pucciniaceae; genus Puccinia; species Puccinia polysora. The sequence continues at coordinate 24,717,315 of CM062647.1, read as the reverse complement.
TTTGAATTTTTTCTCCTCTTTTGAATACTATTGGGGTTGATGTTGATGGAATTGGAGGCCTTTTGCTTTCCCTTTGCAGAGGAGGTTTGTGTGGGAATATCATTGCTTTCATTTGAAGGGGATATTGCAGGCCCCATTGGCTTGAGTTTTTGGCCATTCAGGAATGGATTAGCCTGTTTATTTTGAATGAATCTAAATCAGTCAGGATTAACTGGACAGAAGAGAAAAGAACTTGGTTCTTTACTTGAGCAGATGTTGATGGCAATGGTGATACAGGAATGAAATCCTCCTCATTGGCCAAGTTCTCCAGTTCTTCCACCCCAGGAAGAGAGCAATCCAAAGAAGGAGGGGAGGGGTCCAAGGTTGGGTTTTACTCCTCAATCAATGTGGAAGTAGACATGATTGGAGCTGATTGCATTTGAATATCCTCCTTGGCATTGGATGGTGGCCACTCATAGGTTTCTTTGGGGTCACCATTGCTAGGCTGAGCATCCCCAGCCAAGTCCTCAGCGTCAACTGAATTGGATTGTTGGGCATCAAAAGCAGCTAGGGGGGTGATGTTGGCCTTCTTTCCAAATATTTCATCCATTTGAATATAAAAAGGACAAATGGAGTCCAACTTATCAAACAAAAAGTTGATTCACTTGGCTTTGTCAGAGTTGGTGATACCAAAGCCGGTGGAGATTGACATGGAGTGGGCCTTTTTTTACTTGGCTCAATAATTCTTGAATCACTCCCTCATCTGTTTTGATTACAGATCCAGCCTACCTTTTGTTTTATTCTTGAGTTCATTGGCCATCAGGAGATAAAAATTGACATTAGAGGATGGAGGTTGGCCAACATGTGTTTCATTTTTGGATTCAAAGCAAGCATTGTAGTTGGACGGAATTTTGAGCCAGTTTACCAGGATGATGTGATCAGCTCTCTTGAGCTGACTTGAGCCTTTGGAAGCTGATGGGGGAGGATTGTTGGATGTTGAGTTCCTTGGGGATGTTTTCTTTGGTCCATTGGATTGTTTAGTGGACTTGGGGGGGGGGATTGCTGAGAGGCCATTTAGAATAGTAGGAGGGATGAAGGGATGAAGGGCTATGAGAGTGTTTAAGTGGTGAGAGTGATGATGTGATGAGAGGATGAGAGTGATGAAGCAAAGAGAATAGGCAGAGATGAGAGTGATGAAGTGAAAAGAGGGATAAAGCAATGAGAGTTAGGATGTGATGAAAGCAATGAAGTGATGAGAGTGATGAAGTGATGAGGATAGTGATCCAATGAGAGTTATCTGGATGTGATGAAAGCAATAAACGGATGAGAGCAATGAAGCAACAAGGATAGTGATCTGATGAGAGTTAGATGGATGTGATGAAAGCAATAAACAGATGAGAGTGATGAACTGGTCAGGATAGTGATCCAATGAGAGTTAGCTGGATATGATGAAAGCAATAAAGTGATGAGATTGATGAAGTGATGAGGATAGTGATGAAGAGATGAAGAGCAATGAATCAATTTTTTTTCCAATGAGGTTGGATTTACAAGGAGGTGGGAAGCCAGGGGTGGATGTCGTGGACAGGTGGTGGAAGCCTTTAAATACTTGATTTGAAAAAATTCCCTTATTTCCAGGTAACTCTGACACATCTGATGTTAAATAAGTGGTTTTTTTTTGATTTTTAATGGTGGGTTTGAAACCCGCCATATTTTAATGGCGGGTTTGCTCAAATTTTATAAGCCCTAATGGAACAAGGCCCCACTTTTATTTCATTTAAAAAAATGGATAACTGGTCTTCCCAATCAAACAGCTTGCAGTTGGGGGGCATAGGAAAACCACCTTTCAGCAGCTAATCACTGAGATTATGAAGCTTTATGATGGCTATCACAACAAGAACATCTCTCAAAAAAAAACAACAATTCAATATTGCCCTTGGCTTCAAATTCAGACAACTCTTTGAAGTAAAACTAAAAGCATTCAAAGCACTCTAGTTCAACTCCAAATCAAAACTCCAACCAAATAAAAAAAATCTGGTGCTGGAACTCCAAGCTTCTTGGAAAAATAAAACAGGTTTTTCCAGAAAGAGGAACAAAGGAGGAGGGGTAAGGAAGGTTTGTGTGTGTATTTTAGAGGAAAGGATGATGTGAATAGTTGTGCAAAGTGGCTAAGTAGACAAGAACAATAGCTTTTATTGTTTCCGATACTTGAAAGGAAAAAAAATACACATTATCTAAATATTTTTGTGTTAATCTTTGCACTTGTGAGACCACTAACACTCCAAGTTTGAGATTTATTTATTTACATTCCAAAAACACACCCTCTTTAAAACTCCTTGACTCCATTGCTAGAATTTATCTTATAATTCAGACTTTTGCCACTTGGAAAATTCCCAAGTGTTCCAAGGTAGAAAAACTTCCCATCTATTTAGTAAGTAGTGTGTCTGAAATGTCTCATTGGGTTAACCATAAGACATAATGAAATTTTGTCTTTTCAAGATTCCCCAGATTCAAATGGGATTTATTTGTCTTGGATATCCCTGGAATGGACAACATCATTGTAGGCCATGACTTTCTAGTGTATTGGAATCTAGATGTGAATTTTCAAGAAGGAGTGATTAACCTGCAAGCCTTGAAACACCAAGAAAATATCCATTCCATTGCCCAGGAATTGAACAGCCTACCTGACAATGTCATTGGGTCAGATGACAATTTCCTGCCAGGAGATTTGAAGTATCCTGAATTTCATTCCAAATTTGACTGTTTGGATTTAGGAGTTATTTTAAGCTTCCTGATGCCAGGAAACTTGCAGTCCTTTAGCTAAAGAAAGTGATACATTGATGGAATAATAATATTCCCAAAAGTAAACATGGTGAGGTCTCCAAAGGAATAGAGGTAGAATCAGCAGGTGCAAGTTTTTTATGCTTGGGTTAAAAGGTTTTTAATATAATAAATCTCAATGGCAAATAAGATACACAGTCTATAAAAAAACTGGAGGTCATTAACAACTCTCTTCAGGGGGATTAACTTTGAATCTTTATCCTGGGACAATGGGTTCCTTCCAACTTATAAAAAGGGCTAACACCCAAGGGAATGGTGGGTATGCCTGGGCTAGAAAGCACACAAGCCTAGGCAGGAAGGAGATAAATTAATTTTTAAGTAATTAATCACAAGATAACTGCAATGATTGACAGATGAAGGGAAGGGTCTCAGATCAAAGGTTGGGTGCTAGATCATTTGAATTTGATGGGAATAATAAGGGTGTTGAATTGACAATAATACTATCAGAATGAGGCTAAATATTACTTGCTTATCTCTCATAAGCACCTGATCATCAATGGAAAATGGTCTGGATCAATAAATGATTGATTCTAATTTTAAAAAAAACCAAAAGGGTGCTGTATAAATACCTTTTTGGGTTGAAGGAAGCCTCCTCAGGGCACATAGAGGGGGTCAAGCTCACAGGCTAAGGCTAGCAGGCTGGCCAGGGCTGTTTAAGCATGCATCCTTAGTTCTTTCACTCAGTTCTACCTGTCTCTGAAATCTTTGTGGGTGAGTTTCATGTCAAAACTTGTCTTTGTGTTAGTTTGATATTTTGAAAGTTTGACTGATTTCTTAATTTTGTATTTTAATTATTTGATTAAAATGATCATAGGTGGAAATTTTTAGAATTATGGTCATCTCCTGATCATTTTTAATCATTTTGAATCATTTTTTCTCAGGATCCTTGGTAAGTTTTTTGGTCCTCAAAGATTTGGTGTTGTTGATTTTATGACAAACTTTATTATTATTTCCTTTTAAGTTGTCTATTTTATATTTCTATTTTAATTATTTTTTATTTGAATTTAAGATTTTTAAAACTTTCCTCTTTCCATAAGTTACATCATTAAATATGCATGGTGCATGCATATGAGTTCTAGCAGTTGCATGCTGTAACTGGCAAACAAGGATTTGTTATTTCAAATCAGATGCACTCAGGCTGAAATTTGGGATGAGGTGCAGACAGCAGAAAAGCCAATATTGAATGCATTTTTTGTGGCAGGTTTCTGGGGTATTGCGTACTTGGCCTGCACAGCTTGCATTGTATGGATGCAGGGCCACATGCAGGAATTCTGACAAGACACAAATCTGCCTGTAACTCCTAAAATATACACAAAACTCCAATTCTGACACAATTTTGGTTGTGAAACCTATACGTGACAATACACATGAAATACTGACATGTCCAAAAATTCCCTATAGTTCATTTTGATACTTTTGACAGGTTGCTCTGTAAATTGTAGAAAGCTGACAGTTATTCCTTATTTATCCAACTTAACTCTTCCTTGCTTCTTTGAAGAGAAGCAGGTACCTACTAAAAGGTGTATCTTGAGATCCTTAATCCTCTTGCAACATGCTAATACTTCAAAGTATGTGTTCAAAGATGATGACAAGATTGAAGATTTAGAAATCATTCAAGAGTCTTTACCTTCAGTTTACCATGAATTTGTAGATGTCTTATCAGCTGTAAAATCAAATAAGATACTCCCATCCTATTCCTTTGATCATAAGATTGAAATTACTGGCCAACCTCCAGCACCCAGACCAGTTTACTCTCTCTCAAAGAAGGAATTGACCACACTTCAAGAATACATTGCAGAAAAGGTATTGAAAGGATTTCTTTGACCCAGAAATTCATACACAGGCTTGAAAGTACTTTTTGTGCCCAAACAAATTTGATTCCCTTTGCCTTTGTGTTGGCTACAGGGAACTGAATCAGGTAAACCGGAAGAATTCCTATCCAGTACTGCCTTTGTCACACGTCCTTACTCTCTTCCATGGAGCTAATTATTTCTCAAAGTTAGACCTTCAAGGTGCCTATAAATTGATTTGCATTGAATAAGTACATGATTATTTGACTGCAATGAGAATCCATTTTGGAATTTAAGAGTACAATGTTATGCCTTCTTGCCTCTGCAACACTCCTCCTACTTTTCATCATTTTTTTAATGATATTTTTTCCAATCTTGTAGAGAAATACCTTGTAGTGTATCTTGAAAATATACTGGTCTAATCAAGGAATCTTGAAGATCAAATTGCAAATGTGCAAGAGTTTCTTCAGCAACTTCAAAATAATAACCTGTTTGCAAAACCATCCAAGTGCAAATTCCACACTCATTCTCTCTGATTCCTAGGTCTCCAATTCCTAGGTACAATAGTTTTGAAAAAAGTAGTATCCCTGGAAAAAGCCAAAATGCAATGCATATTTGACTTGCCCACACCCACTTCAGTCAAATCTTTAAAATTTTTCTCAGGATTCAGTAATTTTGATAGAAGTTCCATCAAGTGTTATGCCAAGAAAACTGTTAATATTACTAATATTCTTTAAAAAGAAACTCATTTTTTTAATGAAAAAGCTGCTTTGGATTTTGATGCTCTGAAAAAAGCTTTTACAACTGCTGAAATACTTTCTCACTTCAACAAGCCAGCTTCCACTATCATCAAAACCCATGCAAGCGACTACACTATTGCCAGATTAATGTCACAATTTCCTACTTCTTCCAATCTATTTCATCTTGTAGCCTTTGATTCTTGCAAAATGCTTGCAGAAGAGCTTAACTAAAATATTGATTACTAGTAAATTATTGAAATTTTTTATTGCTTGAATAAATGGTGTACATGACTTCTAAGCCTTATGGAGCCTTTTGAGGTGTTAAAAAATCACAATTCTCAAGTATTTCATGAGCAAAAAATTCCTTAAAGGCAGATAGGCATGACGGGCCAAATTACCCTCCAATTTCAAATTTATGATCAATTAAATCCCTGGTAAACAAGCAGTATTCCCTGATGCTTTATCACTTTAGGAAAACATTTAACTGAGTGGGGGGAGAACCTTTGCTGATAACAACCCTGCAAAGGTTAGGAAACTCTTCTCAATCAGTCTGAAATCCAACTAAGTTTGATTATTACCGAACTTCAAGACAAAGCCTCCAAACGTTGTCAGGACCAACTAAATGATCCCCAAAAAAAGGTTACAGTATTGACAAAAATGATTATTTAGTTTATAAGAAGTTTATAGTAGTACCCAAAAATCCTTGCATTAATTTAGATATCATCATGTATTGGCATAAATCTCCACTTTATGTTCAATATGGTCAGGATAAAACCTCCCACTTGATTGCACCAGACTTCTATTGGCCTGGTATGACCAAGGAAGTAAAAGACTATGTTAGCACATGCTATGATTGCAATTGTAAAAAGTCATCAAATCACTGAAATCATGGGCTGCTTCAGCCGCTTCCAATTCTGACTATTCCTTGGCACTTGCTTTCTATGGATTTCATTTTTAAATTAACTATTTCTAGTGGTTATGATTCTATTTTAGTAGTAGTAGATTGCTTCTCAAAGATGGAACTCTTTATTTGCAGTAATGTTACAGCCTCTTCAGAAGACCTAACTGATCTCTTCATATAATATTTATTCTCAAAGCATGGTCTTCCTGATAATATAGTTAGTGATCCTGGAACCTTATTTGTATCTAGCTTTTGGATTTCTCTGTGTCAGAACTTGAAGATCACTTGCAACTTATCTATGGCCTACCACCTGGAAAAGGATGGGCAGACTGAGAAATTTAATCAGATCCTTGAGCAGTCTCTTCATATGTAAATCTTGTATCAGCAGAAAAACTGGTCAAGATGGCTTCCACTAGCCAAATTCATATACAACAACCCCACTCATTCTTCCACTAAAAAGTCACCCTTTTGAACTCTTTTTGGAAGGAACTCAAATTTTGACTCCATTCAAGTAGAAAATTCTCAACCAACTACAAACTATACAACTCTCATTCAATCTCTTCAATTCAAAACTCAAACCAAACTCAAAGAATCCAACAAATGCTACAAGGAAAAAGCAGACCAACTTTTCATGATGGCACCAAACTTTAAAGTATGAGTTCAGGTATGGCTTGATGCTTGCAACATTCACAGTGCTTTCTCAACCCAAAAACTCTCTGAGAAGAAAATTGGCCCCTTTAAATTAAAATCTGACATATCCACTAAAACTTTTAAACTCTCATTACCCTCAAAGTGGAAAGGTATCCATCCATTCTTTCATGTGTCTCTCATAGAGCCAGATCAACTCCTATGCCCAGGCAAGACTCATCCCCCTCCAGAGCCTGGAATGTTCAAGATCATTTAGAGTGGAAAGTAAGCCATATTTTGGATTCCAGGTTACGCAAAGGAAAGATTAAATACCTTTTCAAATGGAATGGCCTCCATTCCAACAAAGATTTCACCTCTTGGGAACCAGCCAACCACCTTTTCAACTCTCCATATTTGGTTCAAAATTTTCATGCAAACTACCCTTGCTAGCCTTTCCAATCTTAATTCCATCCAATCTGATTCCAATCCATCTTAAATCCCATCCAATCCAATCTGTTTCCAATTACCAATCCAATCTTGCCTGCCCTTTTTTCATTCTACCCAGTACATTCCTCATTTCTTCCTATCAATTTTTTCACATCATGTTTTCAGTTTTTTAATCTTACAAATTTTTCTTTCCATTCTTCTTTCTCTTCAAAATTTCAAGAAAATTATTATATCAAAATGAAATAAGATAAGATAAAATTATCAAATAACTATCCTATAATTAAAGATTATCCTTCAAATTCTCCTCTTCTTTTTATAAAATCTCATTCAAATCCTGTAAAATTCAAAAAAATTCCTCCCTGTCCGCTTCATTTATTAGTCTTGACATCCTTTGCATAAGATGCACTTGTGTGAAAAATGCTTCCTCAAAGATTGCCTTGAAATTTGCAGTTTGGGCCCTCTTTGTTTGAAAATCCCATCCATTTTATTTTTTCAAATCCTTTTATGGTCTCTTTTGTTGGAACTTTGAAGAAGATCTCTCACCTATCTCTCCTGTTAGTTGCCTTGCATCAGTTTTGATTGGAACTCAAACCTTGGCCTTGAAACCTTCCCTTTGAATCTCCAATCCAATCCATTCCTTTAATCCTTCTGTTCCATTCCTCTCCATTCCATCCTTGACCCATTCCATCTCCTCCCATCCTGTTTTAAAGAATCCTTTGGGATTGGGTAAAGTTTAGGAAATAGCTTGCTGGAAGTCACTTGAGGGGGAATTTAGTAATACAGCTATTGAGATGATAGATGAATAATAAGGGTGGTTTTGAATTTCCTGCCCCTCCAAGTACTATAGTAGTCTAACAACAATAAAATAAAAGAGAATGGTGGCTGATTTTCAAATAGAGTTGCTACTATGGTAGTCTCTATCAGACCTAGGATCAATATTTTCAGACTTGATAAGGAAAAAGTAGTGGAACAGATAGGTGACTTGAAGGATAGAAGCTGATTAAGGGAATAATTCTTTATCTAGTCTTATCCTTTATTTATTTTTTATTTATTTATTGTTTACTGATGGAAACTCCTTTTATGTTACAGGTGATGAATGAATATGGTTTAAATGGTTGAGCCTATAGTTTATAACTGATGGTGATGGAGGTGGATGGTGATAGCATGGGTTGATGGTTGACAATCATAGCATGGATGGATTACAGTGAAAGTATGGATAGATTATGGTGATGATGATTGATGGTGAAGGTAGGTGATGGTGGATGATGATGATGATTGATGATTTTGAAGGTAGGTGATGATGATAATGGATGGTGGTGGGTGATGATGATGGATGATGGTAAAGGTGGGTGATGATGATGATGATGGATGATGAGTGATGATGATGGAGATGATTGATGATGATCAAGGTATTTAATGATGATGATGATGGTTGATGATGATGGTTGATGATGGTTGCTGATGATGGTCAAGGTATTTGGTAATGGTTGGTGATGGTTGCTGATGATGGTCAAGGTATGTGGTAATGGTTGGTGATGTTCAAGTTATGGGTAAATGGTGATGATGTTCATAGGTATGGGATATTGGGTTAATAATGGTGGTGATGGGTGATGGTCAAAATTATGGGTTATGGGTTGGGTCATGGTCAAAAGTATGGGGTAATGATGGTGGATGGTCAAAGGTAATGGTGGTGTATGATGGTGGATGGTGATGATTGATGATGATGATGATGATGATGATGATGATGATGATGATGGTGATGGTTTGGATAAGGGATTGATGATGTTCCAAGTATGGGTTATGGGATATGGCTTGGGGATGGTCAAGGTATGGGGTAAGGGTGCCTAGGAGGCATGGTGATCCCTGGAGGGGAGGATGGGGGGATTGATGGCACTTGAATGGAGGAGAGAGGCCCTCTATTTATAGAAAATTCTGCCCTCAGGGATGCCCTTGGGGGTCTCCCTACTACAGTGGAATACAGCTTCATGAGGAACTTTGGCTGATAAGAGGAGGAGGCTGTGCATGATTTACATTCATTTACACCCTTGCATAAATTGCTGTGCTGCCTTGATACAGGTGCCCCCTGCATAAATTACTTCTGTATAGTGGTGTTTGGTCATTTGTTTTGTCCTTCATGCAGTGCCTTGCATATATTAATTCTGCATACTGCTGCAGAGGTTTGTTTGGTGCTTCATGCAGTGTCATGCATATATTAATTCTGTATACTGCTGCAGGTGTTTGTTTGGTGCTGCATGCAGTTTATTGCATATATTACTTTTTATACGGCTGCGGTGGTTTGTTTGGCAATGTATGGGTTTTACTGGATGTGGTATGTAATTGAGGGCTTCCTGGGTATGTCCATGAAATTTCACTGATCTGTGACACCTGGTAGGGGTATGGGTAGGCCAGGTTTGATTTGAGCTATATCTTCTAATCCATGAGAGATAGAGGGTTCTTGAGCTGAGTGACTAGGGGTTATTTTGGGTTTTGAATTCATTTTTGAGGTCCTTTTGATGATTGGAGCTGTCCTTATACCAAAAAAGTGATTCTGATGGCTATAGGTTAGGTTTTGGAGCACCAAACCATTCTTTTTCCTTCATCTATTTAATTTCTTTCTTCCTCTGCTTCTTAAAGAAAAAATAACCTTACCTTGCACCTTGCTCCAAACTTGGTCCATCTTCATCTTGGTTGGTGGTCCAAAATACAGTGGTGTATTTGTAGTATATCTCCAAAATCTTGGTAGTACTAGAAGACAAAATCATGTGTTGTTGTTACTCCTATTCTTCCATTTTTTTCATTCTTTCTCACCTAATAATGGCTCCCCAATAAATTTGACCTCTGTTAATTTTAGTATCTGGTAGTTTACCCTTTGCAAAAAATGAAAAACGCAACCCTTGCTTGTGGACACTATGGGATTATGAACTGGAAAATAGCCAAGGGAAAATGAAAAAGCCACCTTGAAAAATTGAAAAGGCTTTCATTTATTTTGAATTCCTGAAGCAGCATTACTGGGTATGCATTGGTTTTTGCAGAAAATACATTTATCACATAAACAGGAAGAGGGAAACCTTTTTAATTTGAAATTTGTGACTAAATAATTAGTATGTAAGGGTGTCAACTAAACAGGAATGATTCAAGAATTTATGGGGAATTTATGGAATGCTTGCAGGAGCTTGCAGGATTTATACCTGGGAAACTGTCATGCTTCAAGCTCAAGTGTTATTTTTTACACCATCCTTTTGACATATCCTACTCCTCAGTACCATTTAACTCAGTCTATAATTGTCAGCTCTCTGATACCAGGAACCTTGCAGTCCTTTAGCTACAGAGAGTGATAGAGTAATGGAATAATAATATTCCCAAAGATAAAGACTTAAAAAGCTCAAATAATAAACAATTTAAGAGCTATTGCAAGTTTTAAATGGTTTGATTAAAGTGTTTTCAATATGTCATAAAAGAGGGGCCACAGTATTATACTACTGTGTATCTTTACAGACAAGAAACCTCTCTTCAAGGGGCCTCCTTGGGAAGTTTAAAAACCTTGGAATAACAGTGGGTGCCTTTTAAGGACTTATCAAGCTAGTATGGGCAGGCAAAAAGCACTCAGGCCAAGGCAGGAAGGTATTAACTCACTTTTGAGCAATTATGCACAGAAATCCTGCAAAGATTCAGATGAAAGGTTTCAGAGCAAAGGTGGGGTTGATATCTTGACTAAAATTCACTGGATCAATAATGGTGTCAGAAATAACTCTAATATAAATCATACAGGGCCATAAATCACTTGCTTAGCTCTATTAATCACTTGATCACGGATGGGAATGCGTCTGGATAATAATTCATAAATTTCTAGGTAACTTGGGAACAAAAAGGCCAAAGAAGGTCTGTATAAATACCTTTCTTGGGTGGAAAGGATCCTCCTCAGGGCATGTATAGAGGGTAAAGCTCATGGGCTAAGGCTAGAAATCAATACAGGGAAAGCTTAGCATGTCCTCTTGGTTCTTTCAATCAGATGATATCAGATCTGCTGGATATCTGAATTTTTTTAGCTGCAGGATCTGTTAATGTGTTAATTAGTGGATGTTTGTTGATATTCCATTACCTGCTGATCAGGCAGATTATTTTTAATAATTTTTATGATTGCTCCTTCATATTTTATTTGATCATTAAAGATCTGTTAATTTAGTGGGCATTAGAGGCATGCAGATCTGACAGCTGCATGTGGTATTTGGATCCATAGCAGGTGTGACCTCTTGGGTACTTTGAAGGCAGGCTTTATGGATAAATTATTTTCTATTCATGAAGTAATAAGGCTACAGTCTGTGCATGTGGATTCCTTGACTAATGCCAGAAGTTGTTGCAGAAGTGCAGAAGTTTGCATGCATTTTCATGGGAATTTGCACGCTTTTTGAGAGGGAACTTGCATGCTTTTCTGGGGAAATTTACGCGCGTTTTGCGGGAATTTGCAGGAATTTGCGCGCAATTTTGTGGGACTTTTTGCGCAGGTTTTTGTGGCAATTTGAGCATGGTTTCTACATGAATTTGTGCATGGTTCATGTGGGAATTCTTATTTTGGGTGGGGAATACAAATCTGCAATAATATTTATGGATTTTCCACTCCTCCCTAAGCTTATTAATTTTATCTTTATTTTGGTACTTTTGACAGGTTGCTCTGTAAATAGTAGCAATGTCAGCTTGCTAATATTTCAGAGCAAGCTACAAAAGTAACAGAAATAATATAAAAATAATAATAACAAACTTAACCTAAGAATAAGTAGGAAAACCATAAATATTCTTGCAAAAATGAATTCTCCACCCAAAATTAGGTAGGGTCACTCACTGACCCCACCCTTGAAATCCAACTCCTTATATTTTTAAATAATTAAGGAAAAGAAAGACCAAAATACCACGGCACCACTATTGAACTTTTTGGCCACTTAAATATTTCACATGTATTTTCACGTATATGTTTCACACCTAAAATTCAGTCAGAATTGAGCTGTTGTGTATATTTTAGGAGTTACAGACGGAAATGTGTTCTGTCACAATTCCCGCACGCAGCTGCGGCAGCCAATGCACCTGCGCGCGGCTGAGCTACAGCTCTTTCACTCTGTCAAAGCCATGTACACAGCCCCGGGCCTCTGACAAGTATGCAGCTGCGGGACTACGGGTTGACAAAGTGACAGATGGCCTGAGAAACCTAGGTAACGTGTAAACATGCTACAACCTACATGGGAACATTCTACATATGTAATAAATGTTCCTGTGGATAGTAGATAGTCTAAAAATACATAAAATTATATAAAAATACTTAAAAACCTTTATATGTATTATTTATTAAATATAATTCAAAGTACCAAAAATGTCGAAAATAAGATAATGACTACTTCTAAAAATATATTAAAATACTTTGATATACTATTATGAAAATTTTTAGACATCAAAATTTTTGTGAAATTCTGAGAAAACGTATGATGTAAAAATATTACATTAATACCCATGACTTAAATGTTTAAGTAATTATTTTAGTAAATTAACTGAATTTTGAAAATAAGGAGTAAAATCAATATCATGACTTTACTCCAATTATTTAATACATAATGAGAACTCACCTGACATCAGAATATCCTTAGGAATGTCTATTAAAATAATTATTAACTTACTGGGAACATTGACTAAGGATAATTAATTAAATAATAAATAAAAAGGACAGATTAGTGTTATTCACACGTCCAAACATCAATTATAAAGTAGAATAATTCCCATAAACTGTGGAATTAGATGCTACCCGTGTTACAAGACCAAGAACACGTGAAAGGCTACCACTGGTTACCCTGCTAGCCTCAGTGTCCGTCCCTTTGAGCCTCTGTACCCCTCAGAAGGACAATATTGGGACTCCAAAAGCTATAAATAAAGAGCTCTTTAGAGGATATTGATACTCAGAGACCCAGTTATATTTACATCCAGAAAAAGTGCCAAGGTAATCAAATACTTATAAGAGATAAGTTAGTGATTTAAGGCTTTAGTCTGATTAATAATATCCATCCTCAACCCTCTTTTATCAATTTAAACTGCTGAACAACCTTATAACCCCAGTATACAGGTTTAACCCACCATTGCATGTCCCAAAAAGATACCCAAAGGATTTAATAATATAAAAGTGAGTCTTATTATCCTTTCTCTGTCATGAAAGCTTGGTTACAAAGCCCTGCCACTCCACCGTGTATTTTATATACATATTATTTTTGGGCAAAATATCCTTTAAACTAAAGGGCCCCAAGTAACCAGGCCTACGTGTTTTCATACTGAATTCCCTGAAGAGAGGTGTTAAAGATCCCCAATATAATTGTGGTTCCTCTATAAAAATATTTAATAATCAATTTATCTATATTGATTTATAACAATAAACCATATCCAAACAAATTAACCTTGCAATAAGCTTTATCCAAATATTTTACGTATTTTTGCTGCATTTATTAAATAATATATTTATTATTTATTCTATCACCTCTGGTAGCTAAAGGATAGCAAGGGTCTTGGAATCCGGGAGGCTGACAATCAAGCTGACAATAAGCATGACAAAAGCAAAGCCCTTATTATTAGCACGTCCCCTTACTACCTCCAGCTTATAGACAAGTGACCTACCAACTTTGGAAACTCAGTCTATCCCTGAAATCGTTGAAGCTCCACCCAAAAACCAGTAAAACATCCAATCAACCTTGCTTCTTCCATCTTTGGACTTAGCTATTCCATTTTTGCTGATGCTAGCCATATTAGCTTGCATGTGGTATAGAAATTCATGTCAGCTTAAAAATCCACATAAGGACTAGTGCCATACCCTGCATAACTATACATTTCCATTTTAATTAACTTCAAAGTTCCTTGCACGTCATTCATTATTCATTCCATTAATTCTATGTACTTGCATTGTCTATTGTTTGCACTTACCCTAAAAAATTGGAAAACTGTGCTATACATTTCATTCACCAATTCTGTTCCTGTCATTCAGTGAGTCATTGCTACCTAGCTGTAGAGGACTTTACAACAGTTTTATCTGGTACCTCTGGTTACCTCATAGGGAACATGCAGCCTGCCTGAAGATTTTTTCCTCAATTGGTTAATTTCATATGCTCTATGAATCCTTGCTGAGATCAAATTTATCACATCAGGCTTTGCCTTGATTTCTTTCCTTCAGAACAAATCCAGTACTCTTGAAATTTGTTGAGACCTTGAACCTATTGTTTACACTTTGCAGTTAGCCTTGCTATACTCAAACTCTCCTTGAAATCAGCACTCTCCCATTTTCACTCAAAATCATCTAATATTTACCTATAGTACTTAGGGTGGTTGTGTGTCAGGTTTCAGGATCATTTCAAAGTTTCAGACTCACCTTGGCAAAAGAATATCAGAAGTCAACCTCAAGCTTGGTTATCATTTAAATATCAAATTCACATAAGTTGAAAATAATTTCATCTTTGAGTTGATTTGAATCATATCAACCACCAGAGAAATTTAGATTTTTTCCTAGGTTTTAGAGCAGGTTAGCATACTGACTGTTGGAGAAGAAATTTTTGTTGGGATGGTTGATTTTTTTTCAAGGAGTTCATCATCATCCTTTATCAAGTTTTGATTGGGATTGACTTGAAGTTCTTGGTATCTGATCACTTTAAAAAGGTGGTTGAAAGTGTCTTTCAGGTTTTGAGCATGTTTTTAAATCAGGTGAGTAAGATTAAAGCATTTCTTTAAATGCAAGCTCTCTGATATCAGGAACCTTGCAGCCCTTTAGATACAGAGAATGATGAAGTAAAAGAATAATAAAATTCTTATGAATTAACATGGTCAAGAATAAAAAATAATAAATATGGTTGGAGTAAGTGCAAGGTTCATATGGTTTTTTTAAAAAGGTTTTTAATATTTTATAAAAGAGGAGCCAAAGTATTATACAAACTGGGATTCATGAAAACCTCTCTTCAGGAGATCAAATTTGGACCTTGTACCCTGGAAGATGGGAACCTTTTGAATTGAAAAGAAAGAAGTATTAACCACTAAAATGGAAGTATGGCAAGTCAAAAAAGTACCCAAGCCAAGGCAGGAGAGAAATAACTTACTTCTTTGATTAATTACTCACAGGGTACCTGCAGTGGTTCACAGTTGAAGGGTTTCAGATTGAAGGTGGGGTGCTTGATGATTTAACTTCATTGTAAAGCAATAATTTTTTTGGAAATAATGATGATGTATTTCAGAATGAGTTCATAAATCAATTGCTTAACTATTTTAAGAAAGTGTTAATGGATGGCAAGGTGTCTGGATAATAGCTGGTGAATTCTGGTGGTAAGAGAGTAAAAAGAGGCTCTGTGTAAATACATTTTTGGGTTGAAGAGAGCCTTCTCAGGGCAAATAGAGAGGGTAGGTACCATTTGATAAGGCTAGAAATCCATCAAGAGCTGGTTTAAAACTTCCTTTTAGTGCTTTAACCCAGCTGAATCTCTGCCTGCAGGATCCGTGCATTTTTTTAACTACAGGATCAGTCCTTATATCAATTTGTTAATCTGATGATTCTGCATTTATCTCAATTTTTTAATATTTGTGATCAACTGGAATGATAATTGATGGATTTTGATTGATTTTCTGCCATCTGTGGATCATTCTGGTGATTTTTAATGATCTTTATGCAGACTCCTTGATATGTTTTTTGTTCCATAAAGATCTGGATTAGTTCAGTCAATAATGTGGGGTATTTATCATTTGTATTTCAAATCAAAATGCTTTATAATTTGATTTTTCTGCATTGATATTTGGCAGATAATCTCTGTGTATCATCCTTTATGCATAGGACAAATTATTAAATATGCATGGGTGATCCTAGTGGGTTTTAGATTTCAAGCATGGTACCTGACATGCACGGGTACTTGGGTGATGGATATTTTAGTGGATCTCAGAGTTATCCCAATTGGGACAACTCCTAGCTGCAGCAGCTGTGCTTTGCATGTGGTGCACTGGCTAATTTATCTATTCTCAAGTTATCCCAATTGGAAAAACTCCACTTTGCATGTGTTATCCTTGCTATTTTTGGAGCGTGCAGCTTGTTATGCAGTGATGTGGAGCTGCATGCAGCAATTCTGTCAAAACCTATTTTTTTGTGTAAGTCCTTAATTACACACAACACCTTGATTTTTACTGGACTTTAGGTGCAAAAAATCTATGTGAAAACACACGTGAAATATTAAGATGGCCAAAAAATTCATAGTAGTGGTGTTGTGGTTTTTGGGCCATTTTAATTTATTTATTTAAAATATTAAGGAGTGAGAATTCATGGGTAGGGTCACTGAGTGAGCCTACCTGGTTTTGGGTGAGGAATCCAAATCTGTAATACTATTTATGGACTTCCTGCTCCTTTTTTTTTTTTCATGAATTATTATTATTATTATTACTATTATTATTATTATTATTATTATTATTATTATTATTATTATTATTATTATTATTATTATTATTATTATTATTATTATTATTATTATTATTATTATTATTATTATTATTATTATTATTATTATTATTATTATTATTATTATTATTATTATTATTATTATTATTATTATTATTATTATTATTATTATTATTATTATTATTATTATTATTATTATTATTATTATTATTATTATTATTATTATTATTATTATTATTATTATTATTATTATTATTATTATTATTATTATTATTATTATTATTATTATTATTATTATTATTATTATTATTATTATTATTATTATTATTATTATTATTATTATTATTATTATTATTATTATTATTATTATTATTATTATTATTATTATTATTATTATTATTATTATTATTATTATTATTATTATTATTATTATTATTATTATTATTATTATTATTATTATTATTATTATTATTATTATTATTATTATTATTATTATTATTATTATTATTATTATTATTATTATTATTATTATTATTATTATTATTATTATTATTATTATTATTATTATTATTATTATTATTATTATTATTATTATTATTATTATTATTATTATTATTATTATTATTATTATTATTATTATTATTATTATTATTATTATTATTATTATTATTATTATTATTATTATTATTATTATTATTATTATTATTATTATTATTATTATTATTATTATTATTATTATTATTATTATTATTATTATTATTATTATTATTATTATTATTATTATTATTATTATTATTATTATTATTATTATTATTATTACTATTATTACCATTATTATTATTATTATCTATTTGTTGATAATTTGACAGGTTTCTCCATACATAGTAGCAAGCTGAAATTAAATATGATACAAGCATTATTTTCCAATTTGGTTGAAATTTAAGAATTTTCACACAGTTTTAGAAAAGTTTGAAACTGAAATTGATTTTGAGGAGATCATTAAAACAAAATTCAAAGTCCATGGATTGGTTTCAGTAAATTTAAAAGATCTTAAAAAGCTGCTTTCCAGCTTATCCACTAGATTTTGAATTGAGAGTGGGGTTTTATTGAGTTCAAAATTTCTTCATGGCTTCAATTGTATCTTGTACCAAATACTTTGAGGACATTCATTGCATTAAGCTTGATGATATGCACCATAAAGCCTAAGAGAATCATTTTGTGGTCAAAATCCTGATTGGTCAGATCTCCAATTTTCTATTCAATTTTGAAATTCTTTGATGTTTTTTTCTTTTTTTTTTTTTTTTTAAAAAAAATAAATGACTTAGATCTTGTTGGGTAAACCAAGGTTTCCCTTGATACCACAAGAATCATTGCCAATATTTTTTTCAGTATGCTATCCTTTGAAATATGATGAAATTAAAATTTTTTTTTAAGAATACTGAAATGATTGGAGATCTTGTTGGAATTCCAATTTCAATTCCAAAAATTTCCCATTGTGAGTAAATTGAAAGGTTATTCATAACCAAGAAAGACATAAAGATTGTGGATTTCAAAGAATCAATGGTAAAATAAATATCATTTTTTATACCTCCATAAAAGAAAAAAAAAACTTGATTTATGCAAGGTGAGACGTTTAAAGATCATGGAACTTGTTTTATATTGATTTTTGATTGGGCATCATTGGATGGGAATAGGAATTGATGAGATTAAGAAGTTCAAAAAATGAAGGAAAATCCACAATCAGAAAAGGGAGGTAGGGATTGAGAAATGAAATAGGCAATCATTTTCCTTAATTTAGTTAGTGAGGTTGAGGTCCATCTAAAAATCCAAATGAGGTTGAATAATTCAATTTTTTTTTGAATCTATGAAGTCAGAACTAAAATACTTACAGTTTTTTTGAATTGTGAAGCCTTCAATCTTGAATTTTTTTTTTTGAGAAAAACAAAAAAATTTGGATAAAATAATATCTTTTTGGGTTGCATGAGATTCTCTCTGATTGTTTTTTTTATTTTATAATAGTCTAAAAATTAACTATATTATGACAGTTATTTACAGTTGGAAGTTGGAAAATACCCATTACTTGGTTATTGTTTCCTTTGTTGATGAAGTAGGAGCACACCCAGCTTTTTGAGACATTAAAATATGGGTTTAATTGCCTAGTAGCTTCTTTCCTGGCTAAAATTTTGAAATGTTAAGTTGAAAGAAGTAAAAAATCCCTTCATTTTTTTTTGGGTGAGGAGGTGGTTTGATTTGAGAAGGCATCACACTCTCACTTGAATCAGAGTCTGTGTTGATGGTGATTAAGTGTTTTTCAGGTTAATTATGGTTCAAATGTATTGATTGGATGGTTTTGGATTTTTTATGGAGTATGTAAATACTTGCTATTTGAAAGCTCTCAAAAAAATTTTAGAAGAGCTGAAGGAAGATATATCATACCAAAAAGAGGGACAGGAACAGATTAAACAGGCATATGGTTCAGTGAAAGGGGGTAGTGTTTATTGTTTCAACAGTGCTGCCAATGAGATAAAAAAAACTTACCACAATATGCCACTTTGGATTCTGAATGGACTCAGGTTCATGGGGAGAGAAGGGTAGAGTGGGCAGGATGATGATAAGAATGGGAATTAGCACCAAAAAAATTTTACAAAACTTGCTAGCAAGCGTCATCAAGGAGCTCAGGCCAAACCTATTACCAAGCTCAGGTCAAGCTTTCAGCAAGCTAAGTTCCAGCTTTGACCAAGCTCCACTGCACAGTCACTGTGCACCAACTCATTGACTCAAGAATGGAGATAGATTCAAATAGAGCCTAGAGAAAAATTCAAATAGAGCCTCCTTGATGACACTTGCTAGCAAGTGACATGAAACCTCTTCTGGTGTAGGGAGTTTTCAAAGGGAAAAAAATAGGGAGGGGGGGAGGAGATGGGGTCAGGAGGGATGTATGATGCCATTGATGCAATTTGAGCTGTGTAAAGGTCTTTGGTATTTGGAACCAGGAATTCTGTTGAGCCATACCATCAGTTGCTAGAAAACTGTCTGCTTTTTTTTTGGAAACCTTGGCCAACTGGAAAAGCAGTTGAAAGACTAGGACATATATGGGTAAAGACAGGATGCACACAGTGAAAATGGATTTCACACCTTATCCTGTCACAGGTCACCTGTATCAGGCTTCCTGTCCAGGTTTTTCTCCAAACAGAAAGCAGGCCAAGCCATTGTTTGAACTCCATCAACCTTCCCATCCCATCAAGAACTAAATCAGTAATTAATGACTCTCAAACCAAATTCATGATTTTTATTATTTAAGCCTGTGATTGTACTTAGTCAGTACTCAAGTTCTGAGTTTTTTTTTTTTTTTTTTTTGGGATCAGATCTGCATGAATGAAAAAAAATTCTTACAAAGCCATGATGATGAAGAAATAAAGTAACAGAAGTAGATTGAATAAAATTGAAATTCCATCCAAGATTCCCATTGGAACCTACTTCCCAATCAAAAATTCATCAATAGCCCTCAGAAATCTCAAGAAAAACAAAGACAAAAAAAAAAAAAAAAAAGAAGAAGAAGAAGAAGAAGAAAAATTTTGAAGCAGCCAAGTTCACAGGAAACATAAAAAAATCAGTGGGGATTTGAATGGAATTGTCAAGAAGCAGTTATTAAATCAAAACAAGACACAAGCTGAGGTGGCCATGATTTTTAGAATCTTGGATCATCCAGTTTTCTAAAAAAATTGAAAATTATTTCAATGAAAAAAAAGGATTGTTTGCTATCTTCAAGAGGCACTAAGATAAAAGTTGACTGAAGAGGTGATTGGATCCACCCTGATTCACCTTGAAACAAAAACCCAGTGAGATGCTTGACGCACTCAGCCAGCCACATCCAGAGGTGAATCTTACATCAGAAAGTTTGGTCCCATTGGTTCAGAAGCTCCTCAAGCACCTAGAAATTACCTGGAAGCTGGTGATTCCTGTCCCTTGTAAGTGGAACAAGGAATCCTTCCTAAAACACAAAAACAATTTTGTTTCTAAATTGTGTCACTGATGTAACAAGGAACTTGATTTTTATTGATGAGTCTGGGTTCAATTCCCACACTCAACCCACTCATGGGTAATTGCTTTGTGGTAGCTCTTTAATTTTCCTTTTTTTATTTGAATACTTAATTATTTACTTACTTATTCATTACTTGTTTTTTTTTATTTTTTTTTTGCCTACTTGCTAGGCCAGGCTACCTACCTGGGAAAAAATGGCAGGGGGGGGGATGATCCACCTCATTGGAGCCCTGGCTGACTCAGGAATGATGATCTATCTTGAGTTTCTCAATGAGGATGGTAAGAAGAATGGAGGTACTGTTTCTTTAGAAATTGAAAACTTCCTCCTCTGCCTCCCAAAAAATTTCCTACCAAAGTCCCTCATCATCATGGACAAAACACCCCTCTCCTTTGGTGAGGATTTGATCAAGTGCTTCAAATTTTGAAGGAATCAAGAAAACAAACCAATATCAACTTTATCCCCAATTACTCCCCTATGATAAATCCCATCAAACTTGTCTTCAACATCATCAAAATGCCCATCAAGCACCAAGATATCCAAATTTTTAAGGATCCTTCTTCTTCAGCAATTTTTAGTGCCATTCAAGAGAAGATTCCTGGTGAGGTTACTCAAAAGTGTTTTATACCCTGTCAAAAGTTCTATAAAGCATGCAGAGACATGCAACCAATGACAGGCACAATCATTGAAGCTCTCAGTAGCTACTTAATGTAATTTTAATTGATTTTCTTTTTGGTGGTACTGGATCACTTCCTTTGTTTTTTGGTTTTTTGGTGTTTTTTTTTTTTCTGGGAGGGGGGGACTTTTTTTTTTTTTTTTTTTTTTAAAAAAAATACCTATCACAAAGAACTTAGTGAAGCACTGTAAATTATGATTGAAAAAAAAAATCCTTTCAAAACAATTCATCAATTTATTATCATTTGAAATTTTTTGTCTGCCAAACTTAAAAGGCAGAAAAACCATTGTAAACCATAGGACAAGTGAAACAAAATTTCATTTTGAACAACCTGAGCTCATTGGACCGAATCGAGGACAAAAAAAAAAAGAAAAGAAAAGAAAAGGTAGGACAGAGAACAAATAGGACAAGAAGTATGAAAACTGGACGGTTTTTTGGCAAGTGATAGTATAAACTTGATACCTGAGCAGTGGGTATACCTCATGAGCGGGGTCTACCGACACGATTGCGGATGCTCTGAAGGGTCTTTTGAGTACTGCGTTCGAAGCTGGATGAGTTCAGTTGATTTGGGTCAGTGGGCTCGATCGGTGGGAGGATGGTACGATCGATGGAGTGTAGCTCGAGTTAATCCGCAAGTCGACCGACTGATTCATGAGAAGACTGGTGTTGTTTTGCTCGGGGTAGCCGTGGGAAGCGGTGTCGACAACGGGTGCTGCTGGAAGATGGTCGTCGGGCGAGTAGAACATTGACTGACTGATGATGATGAGGTCGCTAGCTGCTGAAATCGGTTCGAGTCCCCCGTTCGGATACTGTAAGTTAACCTCAGAGTCGAGCTCGTCGTCATCAGTCTTGGTGGTGGGTGAAGCGACTACATCCTCAACGACCACGACAGCTTAAACCACCACCACCACACCCAATCGTCATCGTCATCGTCATCGTCATCAACCTCAAAACCCCCAATCGGACCATCAGAAACACTCTAGAACCTCACCCACCCATCCAAGCTTAAGGTGATCTCAACCAGTCTAATCGATCGATCGATCCCATCCAGACTCGAATCTAACCACCATGGCCATGGATCAGAGCTTGATCAAAACGATCAATAAACTACAGGATGCATTTGCTTCGGTCAGTCACTTCATTGACTCTCAGAGCCCCTGCTGCCACCCTCTCTATCTCTCAAAATTCATAAGACTAGCATCGTCGAGCAGAATGCCATCCACCCCCGATCGAGATCGACTGACGATCATCCTTTCCCTCCCATCCAGGTTGGAGTACAAAACCCGATCGATCTACCTCAGATCGCCGTCATCGGATCTCAATCGTCTGGAAAATCATCGGTACTCGAAAATTTGGTCGGAAGGGATTTCTTACCCAGAGGAAGTAAGCCTCCCTTTCAACTCAAACGACCTACATACACCCCATCATCCTCTCAAAATCACCCCAAGCCTTCGAGCCCAACTAACCCCTTTTTAACACTCATCCTATTCGATAGCCGGAATCGTCACCAGAAGGCCTCTCGTGCTTCAACTCATCAATCGTCCCGCTACTTCCAAACCTCAATCTGCCGCTGCCCCTAATGGCACTGAACCTTCGGATTCAGCTAATGCCACACCTCTCAAACCAGGCGAGGATCTCGCTCAAAACCCAGATGAATGGGGTGAATTCTTACACAGTAAGTCATCCCCATAGGTTGACAATCATTCAAAACCACCTTCCTACCCGTTTCTTTCTTTCTTTCTTTCTTTCTTTTTTTTTTTTTTACAAATACTCCACTTGCCAAGTATGTCTAGAACTGATTGGCACTCTTCCCTTTGGGGGTATCCTTCTCCAATCTCAGAACCCGGTGAAAAATTTTTCGATTTCAACAAGATCCGTGACGAAATTGTACGCGATACGGAAATCAAGACCGGAAAGAACGGCGGGATTTCGCCCTTACCGATCAACCTACGAGTCTTTTCACCTCATGTGCTCACGCTTACCTTGATCGATTTACCGGGTCTAACGAAAGTACCGGTGGGAGACCAACCTCGAGATATCGAGAAACAGATCAAAGATATGCTCTTCAAGTTTATCACCAAACCCAATTCGATCATCCTAGCCGTCACAGCTGCCAATACCGATCTAGCCAACTCGGATGGATTGAAGTTAGCAAGAGAAGTAGACCCAGAAGGTTCTCGAACGATCGGCGTACTCACCAAAGTTGACCTGATGGATCAAGGGACCGATGTGGTGGATATCCTCGCCGGTAGAATCATTCCCCTCAGGCTCGGTTACGTCCCCGTCGTCAATCGTGGTCAGAGAGACATAGAACAGAACAAGAAGATCACGGCTGCTCTCGATCACGAGAAGGAGTTTTTTGAAAATCATTCTAGTTATCGTAGCAAGAGCCAATACTGTGGGACGCCATTCTTGGCAAAAAAGTTGAACATGGTCAGTGGTGCATGATGTTCAGGAATCCATTTGAAAGTCGTCCATCAGCAATCTCAATCCTTTCGTTTTTTTTTTTGGACAACCAAAAAACAATCATAATAAAAAGATCTTGATGCACCATATCCGGAATACGTTACCGGAGATCAAGAATAAAATCGGTCAATCACTGGCAAAGTATCAAGCCGAACTAAATTCTTTGGGAGGGCAATTCGGCGAACCGAATTCTAGTAATGTTGTTCTCGCGATCATCACTGAATTCTGTTCAGATTTTAGGACCGTGATCGATGGGAATTCGAACGATTTGAGTATCAATGAATTGAGTGGTGGTGCTCGAATCGCCTTCGTATTTCACGAGTTGTTTAGCAATGGAATCAAACAATTAGACCCTTATGATCAGGTCAAAGATGGCGATATTCGTACGATCCTCTACAATTCATCGGTTCGTCCTTAGCATGATTTTCATTCTCATCGTGGTTATTATCAGTCTGCAGTTCATCCCACATACTCTCTTTTTCAACAAAAAAATCATTTCAGGGATCTTCTCCTGCTTTGTTCGTCGGCACAACTGCTTTTGAAGTGATCGTTAAACAACAAATCAAACGTCTTGAAGATCCAGCTTTGAAATGTTCCTCACTGATTTACGACGAACTCATTAGGATACTCACTCAACTACTAAATAAGAACGTCAGTTCATTTGATGTTTATTTGCACTTTTTTTATATATTTTATTTCATCCCAATTAGAATGGGCGTTAAAATATTGATGGTGATCCGGATCCGGTCTTTTCCCTTTTCAGCAAGGATTCAAACGCTATCCAGCCCTCAAGGAGCGATTTTACTCAGTTGTTGTGGCATTCTACAAGAAGGCGATGTTACCGACAAACAAGCTTGTATCAGACATAGTAGCGGCTGAAGCGACGTACATTAACACCGGTCATCCGGACTTCATCAGTGGCCATAAAGCCATGGCACTAGTGAATGCGAAAATCGAAGCCTCGAAACCGCCTCCATCAGCGGCACCCGCGGCTTTGGATAAGAGCGGAAAATTACCACCTGGCGTGATCAATAATGGGAGAGACCTTGACGTTGATTTCAAACAGGATCCTAGCTTCTTTGGTAGTTTTTGGAAAGGCGGTCAACCTGGTCCTCGCAGGAAAGGCGCAGGCGGCTCTCTCATGGAACCACCTCCTCAGACTCTGAAGGCTTCTGGAACTCTTTCTGAACGTGAAGTGATGGAAACCGATGTTATCAAGTGTTAGTCGTCTTTCGAATATCGTTTAACACGTCCTTGACCATCGGCTTCGTTCTGCTCAAAAAAAAACCTGGTGCTGACTTTTTCTTTTCTCTCTTTTGATCCTACGCATGCACTTTGGATCTGCCAAATAGTACTGATCTCCTCGTATTTCAATATCGTCAAACGTACTGTGATCGACATGGTACCTAAAGCGATCATGTTGAAATTGGTATCGCATTCGAAGGATGACTTGCAGCGAGAATTGCTTTCAGGTTAGTCGAAACTCAAGATGATTCCTTCTCGGATGGTCTCCCGTGGCAGCCATGCTCTTCGATCACCAGATCGAGGTAGATCACTAACGCATTGCATCGAAACTTTTGTCACTCGAATTTCTGGCCCGATCCTTCATACCTTTTTTCTCGATCGAATCGACTCTGCCTCCTCAGAGTTGTATCGGCCGGATGTGTTGGATGATCTGATGAAGGAGAGTGAAGCGGTTGTGAACCGAAGAAAGGAATGTATCAAGATGATCGGCGCTCTTGAAAAAGCCAACGAGGTGAGTCGAGAGATGCTCGTGTTCCCCCCCCTCCCATGACTACCAAGCCCAGTCCCGATCGACCGATCTGACCTATCCATGGTTCTTTTTGTGATCCCTATCGATCTAGATTACTGCCACCGTTTAACCATAAAAAAAACTAGAATTGGACGTTGTTTTTTATTCCCCTTTTCTCCTGTTATCATCTTTTGTTTGCTTGTTTTTTTTTTTCATGATGATGATGGTACTTAGAGCGAGCTACACGATCCGATTCAAATCACTCCAGATCCTCTCTCACACCCACACCTACACACCCACATCTTTCACAAGTCGTCCCATTCTTACCTACCCTCTCCTCACCCTTCTTCTTTTTTTTTTTTGGCTTCGATCGAATCTTCAACATCGACAGGTCCCCCTTGATTTTTGATCGATAAAACTGAGTGAAGTATGTATGTATTGCTTAATGATGGAATCCATTCACTTACTTAAACATGAACGTATATACGTGCCACTTTTGCCGGCAAACAAGTCCAGTGGACCAGCACACCCTGTCCAGTTGTCAAGTAAGGGAGGACACTTGACAGCCTGTCAAGACCCCCCCCTGTTCAAGTGACTCAAGGTCAGTCATCAACTGGATGAGGCCTCTCAACAAGGGATCAAAGAAGGCCCTTTCACAATCAAGTCCCACTCTACAAGAGCTTGAAGTCCCAACAGGACAAGTCAAGCAGCCACTGTGTTTTTTTTGGCCAATGTTAAATTTGCGACCCATCTAAGTTGTGAATGGCCGTTGGCAACCCATCTGAGTCACAAACGGTTATATTATTTACATATATAGATTTTTCTTTTAACTTTTTCTTTTAACTTTTTTTTTTAACTTTTTTTTTATCTATTATTTCTTTCTTTGATTTTAATAAAAAAAATCAAATAAAAAAAGAAATTAGGTATAAATTGGGCATGATTTGTCTCACACATCCAACCATTTATTTCATGCATTTTGAGGTTGCCGCGTTGTCGCACCCCTTTGGTATTTCATGCCAAAATACTTTATTTCACACAACTTTCAAGAATTCACTTTTTTTTTTTTTTTTTTTTTTTTTTTTTTTTTTTTTTTTGAATTCTGACTGCGTGGCCCTGTGGCAGGGGTTCTTTAACCCCTAACCAAAAACTTTGGTAATTTTGGAGCCATTAGAACCCCTTCAAAAATGCAATCAAAAAGATGAAAAAAAAATCTGTAAAAACAATTTTTTTGCATGGGTTTTTGGATCATCATTTTGGTTATTTTCATTCTTTTTTTTTTTTTGGTTATTTTGGCTGCTATAAATTTTGACAAAGATTCAAAGAGTCTTCTAATATTTTTTCTTCATATCTTTTGGATGTATCCTTTCAACTTAACAAAATTTCTTCAAAAAACACAAAAAATCAAATTTCTCTTTGGACATTTGAATCCTCTTATTTTCCCTTTTATTTAATTTTTTTTTTGGGGGGGTAATTGAAGCTATCAAAAATTTAAATCAACATTTAAAGAGCATTAAAGTATTTTTTTTTTCAGATTCTTTGGATGTATTATTTTTCCTTAAAAAATTCCTTCAAAAAAGCAAAAAATTCAAAAAATTCAATTTTCTCATTTGACTTTTGGATCCTTATGTTTCCCATTTTGAATTAATTTTTTTTTTGGTGTTTCAAGCTATGAGAATTGTAAAACAACTATTCAAGGGCTTTTTTAAAAAAATTTCAGGGTTTTTGGATGTCATTTTTGACCTTTGAAAATTCCATCAAAAAACCAAAAAAATTGAAAAATTCACTTTTCTCACTGGATTTTTGAATCCTTTTGTTGGCCTAAAAAATTGTTTTTTTTGGGTGATTCAATATTTCAGAATTTTGAATGTTAAAAAGAAACAAAAAAAAACATTAATACTTTTTGAAGATCATCTGCATTCTTGCATACACCTTACAAGCTTCATTCAAAAAATTAAAAAAAAGAACAAATATGGATACAAATATTAAAATTTATTCAACTAGGATTGGTTTTATTTTTCTAATTGAGTTTTGTGGAGGGAACAAAAACTCATTACCAAGATCCAAATACAATGGTTTTCCAAGGTTTGGAATCCTTTGTCACAAAGATTTTCCAAAGTAGATCTAAGCTGGGAGCTGGCCAATGATCAGACTTGAACTTGAATGAGACTAAATGTTTGGATTCTTCTAAAAGAATGAAGAAACTAGGAGAAGTTTTGGAATTTGGAGTGGGAGGAGAATTAAGAGGAAGATAAGTGCAAGGAATTAAAGAAGAAAACAGAACCACTGGGCACTTATATGTTTCAGCCAGATGGAAACCATGGCATGGAAATTTCATCCACATATTTATGGAAGCTGGGCCATAAATGTGGTTCATTTGCCTTCTTGCTTCTTGGAAAGTTTCATCCCAGTTTTCACGAAGTAATCTTGTGTCCTTGAAGATTGGGTTTGAATCAAGATCTTTCACCATTTCTTTCCTGACTTCAATACAGTCTTCTGAGATCCTCCCCAAGCAAATGGCTGCTGCTCTAAAGCCACATTTACCATCCCCTATGACATCTTGAACATGGGAGATATGTGGAATGGCTGTTTTTTTGGGAAATTGAATCTTTGTATTGGAACTAAAACCAAAAATCAGAATTTTTTATAACAGAAAATATAGAATAAAGATAATACTCACTTCTTCAAATGATAATTGGTCAAATATTCCAGAGAAAGAATAATATAATGTGAAGGAAACCTAGAGGAAAAACACAAAAGAAATCAGAAAAAAATAAAAAATGAGAAAATACCAAATGTAGTCACTTCCTCACCAATTGTTAGGGCTACTAATAACTTCCCCCAAGGAGGATGGTAAGGAGCATCAACATCTTCATTGGATACCTTTAACCTCTTGATTATTGTCCCAGGATTGTATTCAGGAGAAGCAACTTGCTTCTTCACAATGGTTCCAGACCTCTGATAAAGGTTTGAATGAAGAAATTAATGAAAAATAATATCCAACAAATTAGCCAAAAATAAAAGAAAATGAAATCTCACCATCTTAATTAAATCCAAATCTGGAAGCTCTTCATCTGCTGAATCTTACCCTTCATACATATCTGAAACCTCTTCATCTTCTGAATATTCCTCTTCAGTCAGCAATTCAATCTATGGTAAAAAAATGAGAAGGACTCATAAAAAAAACAACCCATTGCCAAAAAAAAGAAGCATAGCTATAAAATTAACTCTTCCTCTGATCCCTCCTTCTTTTTTACCTTCCCCTTCCCTTGGATGGCCTTGCATGTTCTTGAAACCTGAAAACATACAAAAAAAATAATTATGAATGTTGATATATTTTTTTGTCCAAAAAATGGGTGACTGACCTTCAAATTTGCTATGAATTTGTTCTTTGGACTTCCTCTCCTCTTGGGTTCTTCTAAATATTCAAAACCAGATGGATCTCTTTTGCTTGAGGACTGAGAGATCTTCTTGAAATTATTGGCTGCTCCTTTAGGTCTTCCTCTAAATTTGGATCTTTGAGTTGACTTTGGCTCTTCAATCAGGGTAAGTTGATATCTTCCACTGTACAGCTTCATGCTTTCACCTAGATAATATAGCTGTTCTACAGGTGGCAACTTTCTGAATTCTTCAAAAAGTTTAGTGAAATATAGGTTTTCATTAATGTCTTTGGTTGGAACTTCAAGTTTTGCTGAATCTTCAGTTTATTCAGGGTTCACAGTTAACTGGAGAAAGGAAAATCAAAATCAATCAGGACATTATTCATTTGAGCTTGAATCCCCCCCCCCCAAAAAAAGAGAAAAACTTACTGAGATTGGAACTTTGACAATCCATTGAGGATGAAAATCATCAATTTGGAAGAGTCCACCCTTTCTTATGGCCAATTTGAATTTGTGAACACATGGTATACCCATGTAAGAAGAGTAATCACAGTTGTTGCAATTGGTGGAAGAATCAGGAACTTGATGAGATGAATGAATGATTTTGAGGGCAAAGTGACTGATCTTTTCAGAAAGAAGATCCACACAGTGATTCAAACCAATGAGATTTTTGAATTCTTGTTGAGAGGCTTCAATGGCTCTCTCATGGGTTTGGATGGTGATGGAACTGTTAATTTTTTGAACTAAATTATAGAAAGAGCCAATAGAAGAATTGATGAATCTTTTAATGTAGGAGTGAGAAACTTCTATTTTTGATGTACTTGTGTTTCCAAAGTGAAAGTATTTGTTTTCCAAATAGGAGACAAATTTTATTTTTAGAGGAATCCAGTTTTCAAGAAGTTAGTCAGAAGTGGGAGAATTCCAGACCAGAGAAAGTTTTATGAAGTTTTTGTGATAGCTTGATTCAGATATTGAATAGACCATATGATGCCATTGTTTCTGGAATAGCTTCCATTCATCTTCAGATTTAAAGTCCTTCCTGCAATGAGTTTGAATATTCTTGAAAATTTGCCAGACACAGAAAAGATGATGAGAGGAAGGGAAAACTGATTCAATTGAGCTAATAAGTGCTTGTTCCTTGTCTTTCACAATCAAACTAGGTTCTTTATCTTCAAGTATTTCCTGAAGTTGAGTCAGGGCCCAATCATAGTTTTGTTTTTTCTCTTGAGATAAGAGACAGAATGCAACTGAGAAGCTTCTAGCAGAATTTTTTATCCCAAGAATATGAAGAAGGGGCATTCCAATTTTTTTTGTTTTATATGTACAGTCCATCACAATGAGAGTAGGGAAAAGGTTGAGAAGTTTCATGGAATCAGGGTATGAAATACATGATGAAGTAATTTGACCATCAAAATTTTTCATTTTTTAGTAAAAAGAAGAATTCCTGAGTTCCATCATGAGTGCTTCCACAGGAGTTTTGCCTTCAAGGGCATTTTCTTGTATTTGGGATCTTTTGTTGTAAATTTTAGGGAGATTTGTATGGATAGGTGATGATGAGTTTTGTATAAGAGAGTTGAGAATTTTTAAATGGGGAAATCCTGCTTTGGATAAATTTTAAACCACCTCCTTTTGATCCCCTTGGATTCTTCTGTGGATGGGATGAGTGGAAGGATCAATGGAAGGTGGATGGTTGTGCTCTGGAAATATAACCTTCACCACCCAAACACCCAATCTTTTTGAAAAATTACCTGATAACCTGAAAGTACAATTGGTCTTTCTTGATTTTTTTAATTTGGAGGTATCTTTGCTGCGTTTACATTCCCCAGATTTATCACATTGGTAAGTGTAGGCCTGATTATTGCAATTTGATACTCTGGTAGATATGGCATATCCATGGGACTTTGCCCATGATTGGATAGCCTCAACCAGCTCCTCCTTTTGATTATTTGATAGCTCAGAAGGAGGGACCAGAGGAGTGGAATAAAGATTTTGAGTAGATAAATAAGGAGCAAGAGGATTTGAATCACTAGTTTTATTAGATGAGATAATGGAGGATGGGCCTGATGAAACAGTTGAAACAGTTCTAAAAAGTGGGTGGATGTTTTCTTGAGCCATTGGAAAAAGAGTTTTTCTTTTTTGGAAGTATCTGGAGTGTTAACTTTTTTTGATCAGTGGTTGGTGGTGTTGTGTGAAAAGGTGTTTTATGGTGTGGTATGGTATGGTGTGGTATGGTATGGTGTGGTATGGTATGGTGTGGTATGGAGTGGAGTGGAGTGGTATGGTATGGTAGTGGGATGGTGTGGTGGGGGGTTATGGGAGGGTGGAACAGGTCAAGGGGGTGGTTTATGAGATAATTGGGGCGCTCCAAGATGGATGGTGGTCCCAGGAAACATTTTTCAGTCATATTGAATATATGCATGTGAAGGGCTCAAAGAAGAGTGAATTTTTCAAATTTTTTGGTTTTTTGATGGAATTTTTAAAGGTCAAAAATGACATCCAAAAATCCCAAAAAAAAATTTAAAAAGCTCTGGAATAGCTCCCTTAAAATTCTCAAAGCTTGAAACATCAAAAAAAATCAAGTCAAATTGGCAAACATAAGGATCCAAAATTCAAATGAGGAAATTGAATTTTTTGAATTTTTTTCTTATTTGAAGGAATTTTTTAAGGTGAAATAATACATCCAAAAAATCTGATAAAAATATTTTAATGCTCTTTAAATGTGGTTTTGACTTTTTGATAGCTTGAATTACCCCAAAAAGTGAAATAAAATGGAAAAATAAAATGATTCAAATGTCCACAGAGAAATTTGATTTTTTTGATTTTTTGTGTTTTTTGAAGGAATTTTTTAGGGTGAAAGGATACATAAAAGAATATGAAAAAAATATTTTAAGACTCTATGAATTTTGGTTGAAATTTATGGAAGATGAAATAATCAATAAATAAACAATAAAAATAGCCAAAATGATGACCCAAAAACCCATGCAAAAATTTGTTTTTATGGATTTTTTTCATTTTTTGATTGCATTTTTGAAGGCTTTCTAATGCCTTCAAAAATACCAAAGGTTTTGGTTGGGGGTTAAAGAACCCCTGCTATGGGGCTGCGCATTCAGAATACAAAAAAAATGAATTCTTGAAAGTTGCATGAAATTAAAGTATTTTTGCATGAAATACCAAAGGGGCGCAACTGCAACGCAACATCAAAATGCATGAAATAAAGGGTTGGATGCGTGAGAAGAATAATGCCCTAAATAAACATATAAAAAATAAATTAATTAATTAAATTAAAAATAAAGATATAATATATATATATATATATGAAATAGGGCATATCAGAGTTAGCAAACCCACCATTAGAAACCCCCCATTTTTTTTGACCAAACCCGCCATTTTTAATGGCAGGTTTCTGAAATACACATACCCCCTAACTGGTGTATTTCAAAATGGCGGGTTTCATGAAAATGGCCAATTTCAAACATCAAAACCGCCATAAAACCGGCCATTTATGCATCATCATCCATCCACCATCCATCACATCTAAAAACCCCATCCACATCAGCAAATCCATACCAATCCCATCTCCATTGCTTCAGGAACATCTCATCTTCATTGCTTCACATCTCCATCCCTTCACATCTCTATTGATTCACATCTGCATTGCTTCACATCTCTATTGCTTCACATCTCTCTTACTTTGCATCTCCATCTTCACAAAAACCCCATCATCATCTCATCACCCCACATCAAATCACCATCTTTCTCAACATTTCCAATCAAACTTCCCGCCAGCAAGTTGAAAATGCAAAAAAGCTGACTGAAATTTTGTTAGTATTTGACTCCAATTCAGACTCCAATTCAGAATCCAATTTGGAATCAACTTGGTTGGCTTTGAATGCTCTATTACAAAAGCAATACATGGTTCCAAGAAGACAAACTCTCTGTCAGCTCTCTGATACCAGGAACCTTTCAGTGCTTTAGCTACAGAGAGTGATAAAAATGCTGGAATAATGATAATAATTACTATTCCAATAACAAACACTTAGAAGCTCAAATAAATGATATAATAAGAGCAGTTGCAAGGTTTAATTGGTTTGGTAATAAATGGTTTTCAATATAATATAAAAGGGGGGCCACAGTATTATACTACTGGGGATCTTTACAGACTAGCAACCTCTCTTCAAGGGGCCTCCTTAGGCAGTTTAAGAACCTTGGAATAAAGATGGGTGCCTTAGGAAGGACTTATTCCACTAATGGCTCGGCGTAAAAGCACAAATGGCCAAGACAGGAAGGGTAAAACTCACTCTGAGCACTTTACCACAAGAATCCTGGAATAATTGGAAGGGTTTCAGAGCAGATGGGGTGGATTGCTTGACTAAACTTCAAGGGTTGATTGGTTAATAAGAATAAATAATAATACTACAGACTAAGTCATAAATCACTTGCTTATCTTCATATAAGCACTTGATCAACAATGACACGGTGTCTGATTGATAATAATAATTCCTGGTAAACTGATGATGGAATAATGGATCCAAAGAGGTCTGTATGAATACCTTTTTGGGTGATTTTGAGCTTCTCAGGGCACGTAGAGAGGGTTCTTCTCGTGGGCTGAGGCTGGAAAGCCAGTCAGGGCAAGATTGGAACGTCCACTTAGTGCTGTCAATCAGCTGTCCTTAGATCAGCTGTATTTCTGTACTATTTTAGCCACAGGATCTGTTAATCTGTTATGGCATAAATTTGATCATTCTGTACTCATCCTTCATTTGTACTATTGATATTGCTTCAAAGCGGGCAAATATGGATGTTTACTAATTTTCCGGAATCTGCTGATCATTTAGATAATTTTAAATAATTTTTATGAACACTCTTTGTAGTGTTTTGTGGTCTTCAAGGATCAGGGTCAGTGATTTATGTGGTAATCCTTGATCTTTGATTTATTATTAAAAAAATGTTTTGAACTTAATTTTCATTAATTTTTATTTAAGTTTTGATCTTTTTAGATCAAGAGTAATGCATATGTCATTTTGTTACATATACTAGGCAACTCTAACTAGGTTTTAGCTCTTCTGGGCAGTACCCGGTTGTCAGATTAGTCACAACGGATCCAGACGCGGGGATCAGTTAGTACAGATGCGCGCAGGGTAGGATCCACTGCGTGCGTGGCAGAATCAGCCGCGCGCGGGTCTCTAGTACGCAGGAATCTGTTACTGCAGTATGTAGGGATATGTAATGATGCGGGGCTGCGCGCGGGAATTGTGACATAACACATTTCCGCGTGTAACTCCCAAAATATACACAACACCTCAATTCTGAGTGAATTTTAGGTGTAAACCCTATAGGTGACTACACGTGTGAAATATTAGAATGGCCAAAAAGTGCCATACTGGTGCCGTAATTTTTAGTACTTTTCTTTTTAATTATTTTAAAAATGTAAGGACTTGGAATTCAAGGGTGGGGTCAGTGAGTGACCCTACCTAATTTTGGGTGAGGAATCCATTTCTGTAATAATATTTATGGATTTCTCACTCCTTATTTTTTAATTGAGATATTCTTATTTTTTCATAGTTTTGTGTTGCTATTGACAGGTTGCTCTGTACATAGTAGCAAGCTGACACTCTCCAAAAACCTATGTATGAAAGGCAAAAGCTTCATCTCCTCTCCAACTTAAGCTTCCAGCAACTTTTCCAAACTCTATTGCCTTCATTCATAAAACTTTTGGAGATGATTGAAGACCACCACATCTTCCAGAACAATTCTCAGAATCCTCAAGGCAATCCAGCTATCCAACTGGCTGTTGATCTTTATTGATTGGGATCAAATGGAAATTGAGGGGCAATTCATCAATTAGAAAATATATTCTCAGTTGGTTATGGAACCATTGACTCATAAGCCAAAAGAGTCATGATTGCTATCCTATCTTTCCATTGCTCAGTCCTTTCTTGGCCAACCAAAGAAGAACGCAAGGAGATATCTCAAGTAATGGAGACTGAAGGCTCTCCTGGTTGCATTGGGTTTGTTGACAGAACCACAATCCCCTTGAGTCAAAAACCACAGCTAGATGGCAACCACTATTTTGATTGCAAAAAAAGGCAACTGATTCATCTGTTTTCCAATGAATTTGATAACACCTTTGATCAAACAATGACCAAATAAGTTTTGTTTGTTTGTTTAGATACTCTGTGGCACTACAACCTGTTTGCAATAACAACAAGAATTTCATATCCCTCCATGATGGCCTTCCAGTTTCTTGTCATGATTCATGTGTGTTCAATTGGATGCAGATTGCCCAACAACAAGAAAACCAATTTGACCAAGATCAATATCTTCTGGCCAATTCAGCTTATGCTAGTGGGAAATATGTGGGTCCAGCATACCAGAATGTTTTGTCCAAAAATCACGGAAAAACAAATTTCAACTATCATCTTGCCCAATCACAAGTTCCAATTGAGCATTCCATAGGAGTCCTGAAAGGAAGATGGGCCAGATTAAGGGAAATGCAAAACCAGCTTCAAAATCTCAAAGACGTGAAGTTCCTCATCCACTGGATTATCACTTGTGTTATCCTTCACAATCTTTTGGCCAACATAAAAGATGAATGGGACAAAATATTTGAAGATGATATTCCTGATCTGCCTCAATTCATCCTTGTATCATCTTGTCCCTCATCTTCTTCTATTAGAGAGCAGATTTTACCCCTCACCCTTTCCCACTTTGATGAGTTTTTTTTTTTTTTCTTTTTTTTTTCTTTTTTCTTTTCTTTTTTCTTTCTTTTTTTTTCTGAGACAAAATGGTTCCAACACCTCACCCCACCACACCACCCACCTCACCCCACCAAACCACCAGTCCACGCTCCTCCTCACCCACCACCTCCCCCTCACCCACCACCTCCTCCTCACCCACCACCTCCTCCTCACCCACCACCTCCTCCTCACCCACCACCTCCAC